>JAXQQM020058522.1:0-42710 GCA_034641835.2 Pinus albicaulis | reverse complement strand
ATAGTCCCTTATTATTGTTAGTGTAACCCCCTTATTGTTATTATTGTACCCTTGTAACCCCCATATTGTTTTTTTTTTTTTAAATACACTGTATAAGAAAAAACATATAGTACAATCAGAGCTTGCAGAGAAGCGAACCTAAAGAGCAGGGGAGCTGGAAATGATATTGTATCAACCTCGGTCCCATAGAGTAACCATTGGCAAAAGCAAAAAGATAACAAGGAGAGCATAAAAGAACGTGCTAGACTGAGGGGTCTACCCAGCATGGGCAGAGTCTCCCAATCGACATTTTTTCCCTTTCTTTTTACTGACTTTGACCCAGCCGTTCTGATCTGGCTGGACTGGAACCATTTGCAGACTGTTCAGTGCTAAAGGAGGAGTCTCTTTGTCTGAATCTGAAGAAGAAGTCTCATGCGAGCGTTTCTGCGAGATCAGAGGCCTAGAGGGATCTTCGGGGCAAGCTGAGGGCGAGTCCTTCGGATGTTCCAAGTGTTCCTCTTCCACTTCAATGTCCTCCTCATCCGAGCTAGAGGTTTCAAAGTCATCCATAGGGGGTTTATCACAAGGTTTCCAGCTCTTGGATTTGGATTGGCGAAAGATATTCTTCTTTTTATCGAGGAATGTAGCACATGTATTCTGGAGATGCCCCGTCTGATGACAATGTCGGCATCTGAAGGCTGTGTTCTCATAATCCAAGGTTTGCGTCCAATGGAAGTCCCCAACTTTAAGGATGATCTGATCTGGCAACCCCTTGCTAATGTCTATTTCTGCGCAAATTCTGCCGAAGGTATATAAACCTTTCTCCCCCCTTGAGGTGTCTGTGGCCAGGAAGCGGCCTAATGTGTCCCCGATGCTTTGAAAGACCGCAAAGTGCCATAGATGCGCAGGGAGGTTTGGAAGTCCGACCCAGATAGGAAGCTTGGTGATGACAGCAGTAGAGGGGTCGAAGTCTGGGAACCAGGGGGTGAGAAAAAGTCCAGCTGATCCCCAGAACCAGGGGCCCCCTGTTAAGGCTTTCTGGTAATCTTCAGGGAAGACAAAGACGACAATAAAGAAGCCTTTTGAACATAAGAAGACTTTGCTGTTGTTGGTCCAATTGGAATGTATCCACTGGTATAGATCGGCTGTACGGGGCCAGAGTCCATTAAATCTGCATATGATGGCTTTTTCTGCAAAAACCTGGGATTGATCATCCAGAGAAGGGTGAGTGATTTCAATGGCAGGAATTTTCCTCCATTTTGTCCACCAAGAAAGGTTTGGGAGCCACAGCTGGTTGGGCATCCTTCTTGGCAGGCTGTGCATGAACCGCATCTTTATAGGAAAAACCCTTGGGGGCAAGGGATTGCCCTACAGCACCTCCTCTTAGCCGAAGTGAAAGGATTACTGTGGCATTTCTTTCAATATTGTAAGACGAAAGAGGCAGATCATTATCAAGCTGCTTGCCTGCGAAGAGGAGCCGCAAGAATGGGGAAGGTATCCCCAGCCTCTGTTCGAGGATCCCTGAGAGATGGCGCACTGTAAGAGAGGGCTGGACCCGAAGGAGCAGGGTTTTGCCTGTCAGAAGAATTATTTGGATCTGAAAAGTCGTTTGCCGGAGATGAGAAGGATCCCAGCTGCCAGAATTAGGAATCGAAATGGATTCAGAGAATTTGCAGGGCTTCAGGGCTATCTCCAGATTCCTGCTGTACTGCCTCTGCATGTGGAAGCACAATGCAGTGGTAGTCGAGGGAAGGGATCTGCGAGCATAGGCGTAGAAAAGAGCTATCCTGCGGTTAAAAAAGGTGAAAGCCAGACGTGTCTCCACACAGTTAGACGGCCATTTAGAAATGGCGGCCGTGACTGTCCAAGAAAGATAAAAATTGAAAAAGCAAGGATATGAGCTTTGAAAAATTGAAAAATTTATTCCTGTTGTGGCAGAGCAAGCGCCGACTACCCAAGGAGCATCGCTTCCGGGATGGGAATGTGATTTTAGGTTGTACCAGTTCAAAGGGACTTTCACATAGCAGAGATCCGGTGTGCCATCCTGTGCCTGGGACCGTCTGTCCTGCCGATCTGGTCGCAGCACTGCCAGGAGCGCCCAATCTTGGCCGCATCCACCACCAGGAGTAATATCCATCACAGAGTTCGCAGGCCGTGGATTCCCATGAGCATCCAACAGGTGAGAAAGCGATTCGACCTCGCCAAGGTGCAGGGTTCTGTCTTCGGTCTGGAACATGTGAAGGAGGCGGCTAGCCCTCGGCATGGCCGGGTCGGCGCGAGCCTGAAAAGCCTCACTGTAAACCCTAGTGGCCGCTTTCGCCATCGTTGCCTCCTGGCCCAATCGTAACCCCCATATTGTTGTTATTGTGCCCTTAAATTATTATTTTTAGGTCGCCTAGGATTACATTGTGGCCCCACTAGGATTACATTATGGCCCCATGGACTCCTATATATAGAAAGGAGGTTTTGTAAATTGTATCATCCAAGAATTGTTCATTTATGTAATGTATTGGTGGTTTCCCCCTCAAAGTGGCTTATTTATAAGGCGTTGATATTTCTTTTCTTCTATTTTTGGAGCTGGTTACACAACATTTGGTATCAGAGGTTTGGATTCTAGGGTTTCGCTGCTATAAACAGGTGATCGTGGAATTTTAGCTATAAAATTTTTTCTAAGAAGGTTCAGAATTTGAAATCTTTAGGGTGCGAAGCCAAAATCCTGAGGAAACTCATAAAAAATTTCAGAGCTTGGTCAAAAACATTTTCGGAGATATGATCTGTGGAAGGTAGTGCTTTTTCAGGCTCCCGAATTTCATCTCAAAAAGGTGATCGTGGGAAACGTTTCATAACTCTCTCTCTGAGCATCAGATTGGAGTGCCGTAAAAATTGGTCGAAAGTACATGGACTTTAGTTTCTTTTCTATCAATTTTAGAGCCATAGGATGAAACAGTGACATGTGGAAAGCCGTAAAAGTTCGCTCTACTGAACCAGTCCATAATTAGGTCATTGTGGGAGATTGGACATAACTTTGTCTTGGAGAATCCAAATCAGGTTAGACCTATGGCATTCAAAAGAGAATTCAGAGGGCTACCTCAGTGCTAAATTTCAGATATTGAAGAGTCGCAATCAAAGAGATAATCCAATTTCAATATCGAGCTCCTCAAAAGCAAGAAAAAGGTGTGTATTTTTTTTCCGAATTGCATAAGTCTTGTTTGAAGAATCAATTTGAATTGTGTTAGAAAATTAAATATTACAAAGAAATGCAACACATAAAATATGCGGAAAATAAAAGCACACAAAACACATAAAAACCAGAGAGACACAGATATACGTGGTTCACCTAGTTTGGGCTACGTCCACCCCGAACAGCCAGTCCTTCCTTTCTATTATCCAACAAAAATGAAGAGAAAAAAACCTTGTGAATCCAGTAACAATATATTTTCTCTCTCACCGATCCTCCCCTACTCTTGTTTCCCACTAGGAGAATACACATACCACTTTGCTCTGAAATACAATACCCTCATAAAAGCGAGGAGGTTTCCTTAAAGGAAAAAATCCTAAACTAAACATAACCTTTACCATCGGATCATCCTTCAATGAATGGCCGATTGACTAGAAATTACTATGCTTTAAACATTTTACATCTATTTTTGACCGAGCGCTGCCCCGAAACTTCATGAAGGCCGTGGTTCCGGACCCCACCCAGAGGGACAAGTCCCTCCCGCACCCCACCATACCAGCGTGTACAATTTCTGGGAGTATGCATCCATTTAAGCGGGATCTTTAGATGAAGAAAAAATCGGGCTCCACACCCAACAATCTCACTTACGAAGTTGATTGTGTAACTCCACCACTACTTCATTTTCGCAGACCAATGACTCTTTATCCACCAGCTATTCCTCATATTCATCATCATCCTTGAATACCAATTGAAACTGAGCACCTTTTCAGTTTCTCCCTGGTTACAACTTTTTTTAGCATATCTGCAGGATTCTGGCTAGTGTGTATCTTTTCCAGCTTCAACTCTCCATCTTCCAATACTGACCATATGAAATGGTACTTGAGATGTATGTGTTTAGTCCTAGAATGAAATGCTGAGTTCTTTGCAAGATGAATGGCACTTTAGCTATCACTATATAATGTGCCCATATCATGCTTCTTACCCAATTCATCCATAAACCTTTGTAACCAAATCATTTCTTTACTAGCCTCTGTAGCAACAACATATTCTGCTTCTGTTGTTGAAAGTGCAACAAAACACTTTGGATTTTTGAAACCCAACTGACAGTTGTTCCACCTATAGTAAATACATATCCTGTAGTGCTCCTCCTGTTATCTCTGTCACCTGCCATATATGCATCAACATATCCCTGTAGAGCAATGTTTGAACCACCAAAGCATAATGCTTGATTTGTGGTACCTCTCAAATATATGAGAATCCATTTTACTGCCATCCAATGTTCTTTTCCTGGATTGTTCATGTACCTGCTTACAACTCCCACTGCATGTGCAATATCAGGCCTTGTGCAGACCATTGCATACATTAAGCTTCCAACTGCTGATGCATATGGAACTTTAGACATATAATCCATGTCTTCTTGGGTCTTTAGGCACATCTCCTTACTAAGTTTGAAATGGCTAGCAAAAGGTGTACTAACTGGTTTTGCATTGTGCATATTAAATCTTTTCAACACCTTTTCTATGTACTCATTATGAGACAGTGTTAATTTGCGATTTTTCCTATCTCTAGTTATCCTCATACCAAGGATTTGTTTTGCAGCTCCCAAATCCTTCATTGCAAATGAATTTGCCAAATTTCTTTTGAGCACATTTATTTCCTACATGTTAGATCCTGCAACAAGCATGTCATCTACATACAATAACAATATAATATAGCTGCCATCATTTTGCCTTTTTAGATAAACACAATGATCAGAGTGACATCTAGTATAACCTTGTTCAGACATAAACTTGTCAAATTTTAGATACCACTTCCTTGGAGCCTGTTTTAAGACATAAAAGCTCTTCTTTAACCTGCACACCAATTTTTCTTTCCCTTTGACCTCATATCCTTCTAGTTGCTGCATGTATATCTCTTCCGCCAAATCTCCATGGAGAAATGTTGTCTTTACATCTAACTGTTCAAGATGTAAATCTTTCGATGCTACAAGACTTAGGATAGTTCTGATTGAAGTCATCTTAAAAACAGGAGAAAATATTTCATCAAAATCAATACCTTTCTTCTGTGAAAACCCCTTTACCACAAGTCTAGCTTTGTACCTCTGTTTTCCTCCAGCTTCTTCCTTCAGCCTGTAAACTCATTTATTCTGCAATGTAGTTTTACTTGCAGGCAACCTGACTAAGTCCCAAGTCTGGTTATGCATTAAGGAGTCCATCTCTTCTTCCATGGATAGCTCCCACTTCTTCCTGCTTTCAACCTGCATTGCTTCTTCATAACATTCAAGTTCACCAGAATCAGTCAGCAATAAATAATATAATGAAGGAGAGTATTGTTCAGGGGATCTACTTATCCTGGTAGATCTTCTAACACCACTTTCAGGTGTTTGAGGTGCCTGTTGCTGTTGTGGTGGTTGTTGCTGCTGTGGTTGTTGATTATTATCATTTTCAGACACCTTTACTTTTTCATTTATCTCATCAAGAACCGCGTATTCCTTGCTTTTTTTTTCCTGTTTATTTTTCTGCAACTGATTCTTATACAAGACCTTTTCGTTGAATATTACATCTATGCTCCTAATGATTTTGTGATTTTCATAATCATATAAGTGATAACCAAAATCATTAGCACCATATCCAATAAAGGTACATTTCTTTGATTTTGCCTCAAGCTTTGTTCTATTTTCTTTATTAATATGGACAAAGGCCTCACAACCAAATGGCTTTAAAAAGGAGTAGTTTACCTTTTTACCTGTCCATGCTTCCTCTAGAATACCACCATCCAAGGAACTTGAAGGTCCTCTATTTATTAGATAAACAACGGTATCTACAGCATCTGCCCAAAATTGTGAAGGCAATCCTGCATGCAATCTCATGCACCTTGCACGCTCCATGATTGTTCTGTTCATCCTTTCTGACACACCATTTTCTTGTGGTGTTCTTGGAACTGTCTTCTCTCTACGAATTCCATGCTCTGAACAGTACCTATCAAACTCTTTGCTGCAATATTCACCTCCATTGTCCGATCTGAGACACTTCAACTTCTTTCCTGTCTCAATCTCAACCAAATCTTTCCATTTCTTGAAAGTATCAAATACATCAGATTTATTCTGAATACAATAAATCCATGTTTTTCTAGTTGCATCATCAATAAAAGTAACATAATAACGAGAGCCACCGAGAGATGATACCTGAGCAAGTCCCCATACATCTGTATGCACATGCTCCAATTTTTCGCTCTTCTTTTCTTTCCCAACTCTGAGAAATCTGACTCTCTTCTGTTTTCCATAAATGCAATTCTCACAGAAATCCAAATCAACATTCTTCAAACCTGGCAGCAAATTTCTTGAGTGAAGAATCTTCATTCCCTTCTCACTCATGTGTCCGAGCTTATGATGCCATAATGCTGCATCTGCTCCTTTGGAAGTTAAAGCATTAACAGAGTTAGAAATACCATTGCATAAATACAATGTACCAACCTTTTCTCCTTTTGCTATTACCAGGGCTCCTTTGGTGACCTTCCAAGTTTTATCCATGAAAGTTGTAACACAACCTTCACTGGTTAACTTCCCTGTTGAAATCAGATTTTTCTTTAGATATGGAACATGCCTTACCTCCTTTAGTAGCCATTGGTTTCCATTCTGTTGTTTTACAAGAACCTTACCCATTCCAAAAATTTTACAGGGTTTATCATCACCCAAACGAACTTGTCCAAAATCTCCTTGAACATAGTCATGAAAATATTTCTTATCAGGTGTGGCATGGAATGAAGCCCCTGAATCTACAACCCAATAATCAGTAACATTTTCGAAAGAAAGAATCAAAGCATCTTGTAACACATCACCTGTCACATTTGCTTCATGATTATTTTCTTGCTGTGTGTCTCCTTCTTTTCCCTTCCGAGATCTACAGTCTTTCTTTAGGTGTCCTTTCTTTCCGCAATTCCAGCACACTATCCCCGATCTGGACTTGGATCTGCCTTTCCTTGATTTATTGCGATATCCCGAGCTCTTTCCTCTTTCCATTCTTCTTCCCCTAGACTCTGCACTCAAAGCATTACCTAATGTCTCACCGGAGCTTTTCCGTCGCATTTCCTCACTAAGGATAGCACCAACAACATCATCAAACTTTAAAGTACTAGATCCAAAGACAGAGTTACTAATGGCCATTACTAAACCATTCCAACTCTCTGGCAATGAGCACAAGAATAACAGAGCTCTAACTTCATCATCAAAGTTTACCCCTACAGAACTTAACTGACTGGTAACTGTATTAAATTCATTTAAATGGTCTGCAACAGATCCACCTTCCAACATCTTCATATTAAATAGTCATTTCATAAGAAATACCTTGTTTGAGGCCGAGGGTTTTTCATATAGTTTCGCCAACGTCTGCATCAAACCCTCTGTTGTTGTTTCCTTCGAAATATTGAAGGCGACTGATGCCGCAAGACACAACCGTACTATTCTGAGTGCCTTTCTATCGAGAATGTTCCATTCCACGTCTGTCATGGTCGCCGGCTTCTTTGTTTTTCCGCTCAATGGTAGGTAAAGATCTTTTTGATACAGATAATATTCCATCTGCATCTTCCACAGCGGGAAGTTTTGGCCATTAAATTTCTCGACCCTAAACTTACCATCGTCCGCCATTGCTCCCACTCGAACCAGGAACCCTTCTTTCCTATGAGTTTATCAGCCAAATATACCTTCGGCTCTGATACCAGTTGTTAGAAAATTAAATATTACAAAGCAATGCAACACATAAAATATGCGGAAAATACAAGCATACAAAACACGTAAAAACCAGAGAGACACAGATATACGTGGTTCACCCAGTTTGGGCTACGTCCACCCCGAACAGCCAGTCCTTCCTTTCTATTATCCAGTAAAGATGAAGAGACAAAACCTACAGCAGATCCACTGTAATATCTTATGTTCTCTCTCACTGTCTCCCTATCTTTTTCCCGCTTAGAGAATACACATACCATGCGCAGCCGCAATACAATAACCTCATAAAAGCGAGGGGTTTCCTTCTAGGGCAAAAAAACCTAAACTAAACATAACTTCTACGGTCAGATCATCCGCCTAATGAACGGCCCAGATTGAATAGAAATTACTATACTTTTACAAGGAAATTTTACATCTATTTTTGGCTTCGGGGGCACTGCCTCCGTAACCCCCGCTGGGGGACCGCTGGCCCCCGAACCCCCCAGCCGGGGGGGGTCGGCCCCCCGGACCCCACAGGGGGGACAAGTCCCCCCCGCACCCCCCCACGTGCAAGGGTGTACAATTTTCCTATGGTATGCATCCAGCTAAAAACAAGGATCTCTGAATCAGGAAGAAAATCAGGCTCCACACCCAAAAAATTGATTCCAAGGGCATATTGTAGAATATATATCAGTATCGGGTTCTAAAAAATGCCCCGTAAAAATAATTCAACACCCATTAAGCCTTCAAAAGGCTCTACTATGACTCATGAACATGAATAATTGCAACATGATCTATCAAAATTACAAGAGCAAGTGCACCAAATTTCGCTCTCTCGAAGAGCAGCAAAAAATGAAATGGAAGTTTTGAAGAAAGGCATGGAAGCGAAGATGGATGGTGTGAAGAATAATATGGATGGTTTGAAGAAAGGTGTGGAATATAAGATAGATGGCATGGAAGCTGGCATGGAATCTAAGATGGATGACATGGAAGCTAAAATGGAAAACATGAAGAATGATCTAAAAGCAGACATGGAAGGTTTGACAAAGTTGATACAAGAAATGTTTCCTAATGGTGAAAATATAGTAGAGGAAACTCATGATAAGAACAAAATAAATGTTAATCGTGATTTTATAAACTCTAATGTTGGCGAGAAGAACCACCATATTCCAAAAATGGATATGAGAAAGTTTGATGGAAAGGATCCTATAACATGGATACTACAGATGGAGCAATATTTTGATCTCCATAAAGTGAAAAACACACAAAAGGTACACATTGCAACTTTACATTTAGAACAAAATACATTTGTATGGTATCGATGGCTTTGCTCCCGTAAAATAATTGTCACTTGGTCAATTTTTACGGAGGAAATGATAGCACATTATGAGGATACAAAGAGAAACACCTTCATTAGCCAATTGATAAATCTCAAACAAAAGGGTTTAATGGGGGAGCACATTGAGGACTTCCAAAAATTGAATATAAGGGTAACTGATATTCCAGAGGAACACAGGATTGATCTCTTCATAGGTACTTTAAAGGATAACATCCAACATGAAGTTCGTTTTTTGGAACCTGATTCATTGGAGAAGGCATTCAGGTTGGCAAGAAAAATTGAATGTAAAATTATGGCGACAAGGAAGCCTACCACTCACTTCTATAAAGAAGGAAGTGTTGTTATGCCTATATTTACACAACCTACAAGGTTGACACCACAACAATTGGAAGAAAAAATAGCAAAAGGACTTTTCTACAGTTGTGATAGCAAGTACACTAAAGGTCATAAGTGTGCTAAGAAGAAATTACTTTACATAGATTGTGAAGAGGAAGAAGAAAATGAACAAGAAGAGGATATAAACCAGGAACCAGCCGTAGAAGAGGAAGAAATGAGTCTGACCATATCATGTAATGCACTAGCAGGAATCACCACTCCTCAAACTCTCAAGATAGAAGGACATATCAAGAAGAAAAAGGTAATAGTGTTGATTGATTCAGGTAGCACCCATAATTTTATTCATTGTAAGGTAGCCAAGGAATTAAATTGTTTCCTATACCCATCACCAGAATGTCAAGTGATGGTTGCAAATGGAGGAACTATAAATTGCTCTGGAAAATTACATAATATCAAGCTAACCATGGGGGAATATGTATTGACTAGTCCAATGCTTTCCATTCCTATGGGAGGTGTTGATGTTGTACTAGGAGTACAATGGTTACAATCTTTGGGGACGGTAGCTTTTAATTTTCAAGAACTTTTCTTGAAATTTTTTCAGAAGGAAAGGAAGTCGAATTACGAGGTATTGCAGGGAAGCCAGGAAGGATAATAAGCTCTAATGTCATGACAAAGCTTCTAAAGAAAGAACAGCGAGGCGTAATTGCACAATTATGCTCACTAGAGGTTCCAACATCAAAATCATCTATTTCTGCAGATCTCCAACAAGTCTTGGACAATCATTCCAAGGTGTTTGAAACTCCCAAAGGACTCCCACCTATTCGTGATCATGATCCTGCTATTCATTTGATTCCAGGAAGTGTTCCTCCAAACATCAGGCCTTATAGATATCCTTATGTCCAAAAGAGCGAAATTGAACATATGGTTGCAGAAATGTTAGAGGCGGGTATAATTCAACCTAGTCAAAGTTCTTTCTTTGCTCCTGTAGTATTAGTACACAAGAAGGATGGATCATGGCGCATGTTTCCATATTATAGGGAGCTCAATAAGCTCACCATTAAAGATAAATTTCTCATTCCTGTGATTGATGAATTATTTGATGAATTACATGGAGCAATTTATTTTAATAAGTTGGATCTTCGTTCAGGATCTCATCAAATTAGAATGAAGACTGAAGATATTCCAAAAATAGCATTTCGAACTCAGGAGGGTCATTATGAATTTTTGTTCATGCTTTTGGCCTTACCAATGCACCTTCTACATTTCAAGGGTTGATGAATTCCATTTTCAAACCCATCCTTAGAAAATTTGTGCTAGTATTTTTTGATGATATACTAATCTACAGCAGGTCTTGGAAGGATCATGTTGAACATGTTGACAGGGTGCTCAAACTATTGCAGGAGAAACAATTATATGCAAAAACATCCAAATGTTTCTTTGGAGTACAAGAGGTGGAATATCTAGGTCATATTGTGACAGCAACAAAATTGAATCTGGGCCCCAAGGAGAGCTGGTCTCTAACTCCTGTCCATAATCCCCTTTAATTCGTGGAAATTGACAACGAATGTTTTAGTCTGACCTTTGTTAATTTAAATATATCTCTTGGACTTTAATCCCCCGCAATATAAATCTACGGCAGTCCTAAGTCCACCACCTTATACCTTTTGACTAATATTAAAAATCCAACGACATTGGTAAAGAACCACTTCAATATACCTTAGGCCCCGAGCCCACACATACAATCGCAGATTTCAATTAAATACACACACCATACCTTATTTAACCTTCGTTTTACTCCTAAATGTGATCACCATTCGATGAGCCTTCCTCCAGATCAACGGCGTTCATCGATATCGCGCTGATCTCACGGTCGAACGTTAACGTGTGATGGCACGCGATGAGGGCAGTTTCTCTGGACCGCTTGAGGCCACGTGTCAGGTATCCAATGGAATCGTGTATGAATGGGAAATAACGCTTACCCCATAAAGGTGGTGCGATATGGGTGGTCTGGTTTCGCAAATCCACTCTCGGTTTTGGAACAATGATTAACCAAGGTTTAAGACAAGGTTACGCACTTCAAGATTAGCATCTACAGCGTCTGCAACGATGGGTTAATATATCATTCTGGTCTCTTACGTAATGTATTTTGACAACTCTAGGGAGATCCACAATCAACCCTAGACAGGAGTTTGCGGAGATTCACACAACAATTCTCTTCATTGAATTAATCACAGGACCAAAGATTCAATATGCTTGGGACCAAACAATTCACACAAAGACTAATTCAATCACACACAGATAGTCAATAAAATATTGGCTTTTATTCAGACTAAAACAAAATCTTAACACAAAAAATTCACTGTGAAAATCTCCTCCCCCCAATACATATGGGCGATACAATTTATATGTATTACAATGTGTCCCTTTGGTTCCTCGGCGAGGACCATTTATCTTCTAACAAAACTTAATTCATTATTCGAGTAACTGAACATGACAGATGGACTGAACTAAACTATTCGACTTCTATTAACTCTAACTGATCTAAATGCAACAGGCAGCTAAGGTATTGACACCTTGTTGTTACAAATTCAAATGATGTTGATCCCTCCTAGCCACAACATGTGGACAAAACCTCCTACATTGCTGGCTAGTGTCTAATGCCCCTGCATCAGACTCCCGAGGGAAATTTTCTTCATGGACTCCTGTCCATGAGCTCTTCCACTGATCCGCCTATCTTCCGCAACATTCCTTCAGTCATCCAAGTGGCATCTTCCTCTGGCTGGTCCTTCCACTTGATCAAGTACTGAAAGTACTCTTGTCCTCTGGTCTTCTTGAACACTCTTTTGTCGAATATCTTCTCTGGTTGCAATGGTTGTGCTGGGGGTCGTTGTTTTTCCCACTCAATCGGTTCCTTGTCTGTTGGTCCATCTTCTTCACCATCATCTTCATACTTGTACAAATCTACAACATTAAAAATGGGAGATATTCCAACATCAGGAGGCAATTCAATCTCATAAGCATTAGTAGAAAACTTTCTAAGTATCTTGCATGGCCCAATCTTTTTGAACTTCAGTTTGTTATACTGCTTCTTTGGGAATCTCTCCTTTCTCAAGTGTGCCAAAACCATATCTCCTACTTCAAAATGGACTTCTCTTCTGCTCAAGTCTGCTCTGCCTTTGTATTTGATGATGCTGCCTTATAGCTACTGTTTCACTTGCTCGTGTATGGCTTGGATCTCTGAAGAAAATTCCTCACCATCAGCGCTCCTTAGCTCTGCCTTTCCCAGATTTCTTAACTCTGATATTCCTCTGGGGTGCATTCCATAAACAATATGGAATGGAATCTTCCCTGTGCTTCTATTTGGTGAGTCATTATATGCATATTCTGCCTGGGGAAAATATGATCCCACTGCTTGGGATGTTCTCCTGCAAGACTTCTCAACAAATTTCCCAGACTCCTATTCACTACCTCATTTTGTCCATCAATCTGAGGATGATAAGTTGAGCTGAAACTCAGTTTGGTACCAAGTTTCTTCCACAGTGTCCTCCAAAAATGGCCCACAAATCTGGTGTCTCTGTCTGAAACAATACTCTTGGGCAACCCATGCAACCTAACAACTTCTTTGAAAAACAAGTTAGCAACATGGGTGGCATCACTAGTTTTATAGCATGGAATAAAATGTGCCATTTTGGAGAATCTGTCCACTACAAAAAAGACTGCATCATTCCCTCTCTGAGTCTTGGGAAATCCTAGAACAAAATCCATACTCACCATGTCCCAAGGCCTGTCTGGAATAGGCAAGGGAGTGTACAATCTTGCATTCTAGCTCCTTCCTTTGGCATATTGACAGATTTTGGAATTTTTCACAAACTTGTCCACTTCTGCTCTCATCTTGGGCCAATAATAGAAGTGACTCAGCTGCTCATAGGTTTTTTCAGTACCAAAGTGTCCAGCAAGTCCGCCATTATGCTTCTCCTTGATCAAGTTTTCTCTCATGGAACATTTTGGTACACACAGTTGGTTTCTTCTGAATAGTAAGTACTCCTGCAAGAAATAATCTAGCCATTGGCTTCTATCTGTTAGAACGGGGTTACAACATGCCTCAAATGCTTCCTTAAAATCTGAATTTGTTTTATACAGTTCTTTGAGAAAATCAAATCCTACAACTCCAAAATTGGTTTCTTGAACAAGCATGTGCCTCCTACTCAAAGCATCAGCTACTTTATTTGCTTGGCCACTTATATGTTTCAAAACAAAGTTAAAACTTTGGAGATAGTCCACCCATTTAGCATGCTTATGATTCAACTTGGGCTGCTGTACAATGTACTGCAAAGCATGATTATCAGAATATAATACAAATTCTTTGGACATCAAATAATGCCTCCACTTTTTCAATGCCTGAACAACTGCATAGAATTCCTTCTCATAAGAGGAATACTTCCTTCTGGTGTCATTTAGCTTTTCACTGAAATAGGCTATAGGCCTATCATCCTGACTCAGCACAGCTCCAATGGCTTCTCCACTGGCATCATACTTCACTTGAAATGGTTTAGTAAAATCAGGTAGAATCAACACAGGCTTTTTCAATTATCTTTTGCTTCAAAAGTTTAAAGCTCCTTTCTACTTCAGCAATCCATTTAAATGGTTGTTTGCTCTTTTTTATTGTCTTAATGATGGATGCATTAATCTTACTGAAGTTTCTTATAAATTTTCTGTAAAAACTGGCAAGTCCATGGAAACTTCTTACCTCAAAAACATTTTTGGGTGAATGCCACTCCACAATTGCCTTAACCTCTTTTGGGTCCATCTTCAATCCTTCTGCAGAGACAACAAATCCAAAATACACCAACTCTTCCTTCATGAATGAGAATTTCTTTAAGTTTATCAGTGGTTTCTCTTGGTGCAGCTTCTTCAAGACATAATTAAGATGCCTTAAATGTTCTTCTTTAGTTTTGTTGAAAACTAATATATCATCCAGATACACTATCACAAATTTACCGATGAATTCTTTCAATACTTCATTCATAAGTCTCATAAAAGTGCTAGGTGCATTTGACAACCTAAAAGGCGTTACCATCCATTCATACAGTCCTTCATTCATTTTAAAGGTAGTTTTCCACTCATCACCCTCTCTTATTCTAATTTGATGATATCCATTTTTTAAATCTATCTTTGAAAAATATTTAGCACCACTCAAACAATCCATTAAATCCTCAACTCTGGGCTCAATTCTGTTGGTACTGCACATGGACTCAAACTTTCTCTGATCATTCCCTTGTCCACCAATTCCTATATTTGTTTCCTGATTTCCTCATTTTCTGTGGGAGTCATTCTGTAGGCTGCCTTATTCGGCAGATTTGAACCGGGGATAAAATCTATCTGATGGCTGATCTTCCTCACAGGTGGCAACTCATCAGGTAAATCATCCACAAAAATGTCACAATAATTGTCTAACATCTCTTGGATTTCTATTGGAAAATCAGAAATCTTTGTAGAAGTAAGAACTACCTTAGGTTTGCAAACTAAAGCAAAGCTTACCTCTTCTTCTTCAATCTGCTGTAGATATTCCTTCCCACTCAGCAACAAGGTCTTTGGATCAACCACTCTGCTTGATGGCTCTCCTTCTTCCATGGGTATCAATGTATGATGTACCCCATCCTTGAAGAACTTGTAAATGTTCTTCTTGCCATCATGCACTGCTGCTCTGTCAAACTGCCAAGGTCTACCCAACAGTATGTGACACACATCCATGGGCATCACATCACACAGAACTTTGTCTTTGTAGTTGCCCATTTGCATCTCTATCTCACATTGTTCCTTTACAATCAGCTGGTGCCCTTTATGCAGCCAGGACACCATGTAGGGATTTGGATGCTCCCTTGTCTTCAGCTTCAACTTCTCTATCACCTCAGTGGAAACCAGATTGCCTGTGCTACCACTATCAATGACCAGTTGGCAGCATTTCCCCTGGACTTTTCATATTCTCCTAAACAAATTCTTCCTTTGTGCAGGCTCAGTGACCTCTTTGGTTTGTTTCAACAAGACCTTATTAACCACCAAGGACTCTCCCCTCTCTGGTATAATTTCTTCTTCAATTTTTGTCTCTTCTCTAGCCTGGGCAACAACAGCATTTCTTGGACCAGCACCCACATTCTCTGGGCACTCATAGTGCTTGTTTCCCACTTGCTGACATCTGTAGCACCTCAATTCTCTACCTCTGCCTCTGCCTCCTCTTCCTCTGTAAGAACCCCTTCTTCCTCTTGCATCACCCTCTATAGATGCATTCTGAGGTGAGCTACTATTAGCTCCATCTCTGGGTGTAGTAGGCTTTCCTCTACCACCCTCACTTCCCTTTCCATGGAAAGTACCTCTCCATTTGGCAGACTACTTCCTCAGGAGTTTCTCCTCTGCTTTCAAGGCCATCTGATAGGCCTCTTCAACTGTCTTAGGAGACAGAAGACCAATATCATCTTGGATCTCCAGCTTGAGAACATTCACATATCTGGCAGTCTTCTCTGGTGTGTCTTGAAATTTCCCAGCTCTTATGCTTACTCTATATAATTCTTCTGTGTATTCCTTTACTGTCAGCAACCTCTATCTCAGGTTCTGCATTTCCTAAACAATGTTAGCTAATAATCACTAGGCAAGAATTTACCTTTTAACTTAGCCATCATTCTGGTCCAGCTCTTGATAGGTTGCTTGCCAACTCTCCTTCTTTCTTCTTGCACTCCATCCCACCAGAGTGCAGCATGTCCCTTAAGCTTCGTTACTGCAAACTTGACCTTCTTATCCTCGCTCATTTCTTCATAGTCAAAGCACTTGTTCATTTCATTAATACAGTCCACCAGCTCCTCTGGATTCAGTCCTCCTACAAAACTCGACACTTCAATCTTGGGCTTAACTGCAGACCCCAGAACAGTTCTGAGGAGCCTTATGTCGGGAGGAATCTCAGCAATTTCTCCAGCTTCTTCTATCTCAGGTTCACTAATGTCTTCAGGATCTCTGGGCTGTCTTCGCTCTATGGCATCCATTCTGGCTTGGACCCTCTGCAAGGTCTCCAACACTTCTGCATTGGCAACAGGTCTCCTTCTACCAGCACCTCTACCAACTCGGATTGCCATGTTAATTCTCTGCAAAAACAACTCAAAAAAAGTTCTGATACCACAATTGACAGCAAAAAAATTGAATTTGGGCCCCAAGGAGATCTGGTCTCTAACTCATGTCCATAATCCCCTTTAATTCATGGAAATTGACAATGAATGTTTTATTCCAACCTTGGTTAATTTAAATATATCTCTTGGACTTTAATTCCCCACAATATAAATCTACGGCAGTCCTAAGTCCACCACCTTATACATTTTGACAAATATTAAAAATTCAAAGACATTGGTAAAGAACCACTTCAATATACCTTAGGCCCCGAGCCCACACATACAATCACAGATTTCAATAAAATACACACACCATACCTTAGTTAACCTCCATGTTACTCCTAAATGTGATCCTTGTTCGATGAGCCTTCCTCAAGATCAACGGCGTTCGTTGATATCGCATTGATCTCATGGTCGAATGTTAACGCGCAATGGCACGCGATGAGGGAAGTTTCTCCGGACCGCTTGAGGCCACGTGTCAGGCAGCCAATGGAATCGCATCTGAATGGGAAATACCGCTTACCCCACAAAGGTGGTGCGATATGGGTGGTCTGGTTTTGCAAATCCACTCTTGGTTTTGGAACAGTGATTGACCAAGGTTTAAGTCGGGGTTACGCACTTCAAGATTAGCATCTACAGCGTCTGCAATGATGGGTTAATATATCATTCCGGTATCTTACGTAATGTATTTCGAAAACTCCAGGGAGATCCACAATCAACCCTAGATAGGAGTTTGCGGAGATTCACACAACCATTCTCTTCATTGAATTAATCACAGGACCAAAGATTCAATATGCTCAGGACCAAACAATTCACATAGAGACTAATTCAATCACACACACATAGTCAATAAAATATTGGCTTTTATTCAGACTAAATAAAAAGCTTAACACATAAAATTCACTGTGAAAATATCCTCCCCCCAATACATCTGGGGGATACAATTTATATGTATTACAATGTGTCCCTTCAGTTCCTCGGCGAGGACCATTTATCTTCTAAAAAAACTTAATTCATTATTCGAGTAACTGAACATGACAGATGGACTGAACTAAACTATTCGACTTCTATTGACTCTAATTGATCTAAATGCAACAGACAGCTAAGGTATTGACACCTTGTTGTTACAAATTCAAATGATTTTGATCCCTCCTAGCCACAACATGTGGAAAAAACCTCCTACATTGTTGAGCGCCATATTCATCCTCATAGATCATGATGGTTATCCCCAATAACCATAAAAGCAAGCTTGCAAGGATTGTGTTAATTATGTGGTATTATCACAAGTTTGTTAAGAATTATGGGAGAATAGCAGCACCTCTAACAACATTATTGAAGAAAGATGCATTTTCATGGACTCCTGAAGCAACTAAGGCCTTTGAACATCTTAAAGAGGCAATGTGCCTAGCACTGGTCTTAGCTACGCCAGACTTCACAAAAACCTTTATTGTGGAATGTGATGCCTTGGGAAATGGAATTGGTGCGGTTTTAATGCAGGAAGGAAGACCCATTGCTTTTGAAAGTCGTCCAATCAAAGGAAAGTATTTACAAAAACCTATTTATGAGAAGGAAATGTTAGCAATATTGTATGCACTAAAGAAATGGCGAACTTACCTAATGGGAAGACACTTCAAGGTAAAAACTGATCATGATAGTCTTAAACACTTTTTGGAACAAAGACTATCTTCAGAAGAGCAGCAAAAATGGGTCACCAAGGTGTTGGGCTATGACTTTGAAATAATATACAAAAAGGGAAGCTAAATGTTGTTGCAGATGCACTCTCAAGAAAGAATGAAGAGGTGGAAGCATTGCTTTGTGCCATTTCTATTATCCAACCAGATTGGATAACCGAAGCAAGAGATGAATGGAAGAAGGACAAAGATGTATGGACATTCATTCAAAAGTTGCAGCAAGATCCTAGTACATCTAATACATTTAGTTGGAAAAATGATTCCTTATGGTACAAAGATCGCTTATATCTTTGTAAGAATTCCCAACTAAAACAAAAGATTCTTTTGGAATTGCACATTTCTCCTTTAGGAGGACACTCGGGATTTTTAAAAACTTACCACAGGGTGAAGAAAGAATTTTTTTGGGATGGCCTTAAATCTGATATTCAAAAGTTTGTGGTGGAATGTTTTGTTTTCCAGCAGAATAAAGTTGATACAATTAAGACCCCAAGACTTCTACAACCTTTGTCCATTCCAAGTCAACGTTGGGAGGATATTTCAATGGATTTTATCACAGGTTTACCTAAGTCTCAAGGAAAGAGTGTCATCATGGTGGTAGTTGATAGACTTACCAAGTATGCACACTTTTGTGCATTATCTCATCCATTTAAAGCAAGTACAGTTGCTACTACATTTATGGACAGAATTCAAAAGCTACATGGAAGCCCAAGGGTTATAGTGAGCGACAGAGATCCCATTTTTACTGGAAATTTTTGGACGGAGTTATTTTCTTGTTTGGGTACTCAATTAGCTCATAGCTCATCTTATCATCCTCAATCCGATGGTCAAACTAATATAGTAAATAAATGTTTGGAAGGATATCTTCGTTGTTTTGTATCTGATAAACAAACACAATGGGTCAAGTGGTTACCTCTTGCTGAATGGTGGTATAACACTTCCTTCCATACTGCAGCAAAAATGACCCCATTTATGGCACTTTATGGATATCATCCACCATCCATCACATCATCTTTAAGGGAAAACTTGAAGGTTCAAGCAGTGGAAGATCACATCGAGCATCAGCAAGAAGTTCTCCAACTCTTAAAGGATAACCTGAATTTGGCACAAAATCGAATGAAACAACAGGCAGATCAACATCGTAGCGAGAGAAGTTTTGATGTAGGAGATTGGGTATTTTTACTGCTACAACCATACAAACAAATGTCCCTCAAGCAAGCAAAGAAGGATAATAAATTATCGCCAAAGTACTATGGTCCTTACAAGGTGTTGCAAAAGATTGGTACTATAGCATACAAATTGGAGCTTCCTGCTTCTTCGCGAGTACATCCAGTTTTCCATGTTTCATGCTTAAAGAAGGTTATAGGTGAAAATCTTCCAGTTCAAACAATATTGCCAGAATTTGATGAGGAAGGAAAAATCATATTGGAACCAGAAGCGGTCATGGAAACAAGAACTCGACAACTACGGAATCGATCAATTTCAGAGTATCTCATCAAGTGGAAGAACTTACCCACTGAAGATTCTACATGGGAGGATGAGAATTTTATACAAAAGCACCCAAAGCTACTCAAGCATTGAGGACAACACTTTTTTGAAGGAGAGGGGCATGTTACGTCCCTATATTACTAGTATAGTCCCTTATTGTTGTTATTGTAACCCCCTTATTGTTATTATTGTACCCCTGTAACCCCCATATTGTTATTATTGTGCCCTTAAATTATTATTGTTAGGTCGGCTAGGATTACATTGTGGCCCACTAGGATTACATTATGGTCCCATGGACTCCTATATATAGAAAGGAGGTTTTGTAAATTGTATCATCCAAGAATTGTTCATTTATGTAATGTATTGGAGGTTTCCCCCTCGAAGTGGCTTATTTCTAAGGCGTTGATATTTCTTTTCTTCTATTTTTGGAGTTGGTTACACAACACACATATGCTTCCATTCATGGATTGTCTTAAGGGAATCATAAGTATGAGGAATTTCCTAATATGTTAGGGCTAAGGCATGTTCTAGAGTATCATCGTAATCTAGAGATTCATTCATTATCAACTCATGCATAACCAATTTCAGGCTTGTCATCATGTAGATAGGGATATAAATGTAGGTAGGGAATTCGGTATATGCATCATCTTCATGCTAGGGAAACATCCTGAAAGTGTTATTCAAGCATCACAAGAATATTTTCCATGTTCAAAAATGTCATATTGACATCAATGCCAATTTTGACCATTAGTCTCCCCATTTTTCAGTGATGCAATTATTCTTTTTCTTTCAAAAATTTCTCCCCCTTTGACATCAATGGAGAGTAGGATACCGAATTCCTCCCCCTAACAAGTTGATTCTATTCATCACATTTTCTTGATCAATGATAGTTCTTCATAGATATGTTTCTCATGTATTCATGGTGCTCTTGATTTAATGAAGTTTCTCCCCCTCAGGCTTTTCATGCCTTCATGGAAATATATGACGTATATGATCAACCAACTCCCTGTGCCTACATAAATTCTTGTAGCCCTTCTCTATGCTAAAGATAATAAATATTTCTTTCCTTGTGATCAAGTGGTGGAAATATTCACAATTTCATGATTTTATTCAATGGATTTATTCTCGAGAGATGATATATGAATATTTTCCATGTGTGACTCATAAAGGGTTGGATAGCTTTTGCAAGAATTGTTAAGAATCATAAGCTCCCATTAACAGTATGCATGGTCTCCTATTTGGTAGAGTCTCATCATCAAAACTTATAATATCATATCTGCCAAAGATGTCTTCATTAAATCTGTTGTTGGCTTCAGTTTTGAAGAGACTTTCTGATCTAATTCGCTTCCTTCTCCATACTTGTGTAAATTTATTTTCCGGGTTGGTAATGATGGTTTTATCTTGTTTAGGGGCCCAATTAAAGTTACAATTATGAGTTATATTTCCAATATTATGACATTTGAAGCACTCCATCCTGTTCATGAACGAGGAATCATGACTTCTTATTGAGAACTTGCTTCAAGGAAGCTTATTTGGACCATTATAGTTTTCTTTGTGCTATGCCCCGCAATCCATTGCCATGTGCCCAAAATTTGTATAGGAATATAAATAACAAAAAAATATACTTTGGTACATTGGAGGTGGATAGTGTATTTATTTATTTATGAACCCTTATTTCCTTGGGATTTTTTGATGATATCCATTGCCTCTTGCATCCTTGATACATCCTGCAGATTATTTCCTTGATGTAATTATAAGATCATTTTGCCTTAAATCCATTGGTCAAATTTATTAACTCTTGCATTCTTCAAACCATCTCCATATCTTCTTGGAGTAGGGTTTCGTCCAATTTCATATTGAATCTTCTCCTTGATTTTGATAGAAATAGGGGCATAAATATTTCTTGCATGATTCTCCACATTCTTGTTATTTTAAGAATTATGGTTTTCATATTACTATTTGATGGTTCACCTCCATATGCAAGACTTGATTTTTCAAGAGGAGATCTTTGATGACTTATGATGTCATATCGGGTTTGAGAGCTCTTGAAACTCTTGTTTAGATGATCAAATTATTTCCTTAGGACTACAATTTATTCCTTCCTCATCTTGAATTATTCATCCTTATTTTCTAGATGATTATTCATTTAATCCTTCATACTTAAAGCCTCACATGTTTTAGCCCTGGGAAAGGTGATATATGATTTTAATTTAAATATATCTTCATATTTTCCTTCTAGTTAGCATATCATGGGATTTCTTTCATTTTCTTCTTCACTGACTTGTCCTTCTAGGAGGGTCAAAAATTCCATCACATTTTTAGCTCCTTGTGCTTGTTTCTTTGCTTCTTCTATTTGAGATTTAAGGGAGGAGACATATTCCTTGTATTGACCAATTTTTTCTTCAATTTTTTTCAAGTCCTAGTGTCTTTGTTAAAGATGGCTTGAAAAAGTTTCTTCCCTTTTCTTTTCTTTATCTAATTGATTTGTAATGGATATGAATTCTTCATGATGCCTTTTATTGTCTTGATTAAATTCATCCTTTAGCTTGGTGAGATCCTTATCTCTTTCTTGAACCTAAAGCCTTATTTGTCTTCTCAAGGCTATGGTCACCATCTTGTGATTTCTTCTTGAGCTCCTGATTTTCCTTTTTTAAATGGATAATTTATTGTAGGGAAGCTACATGTTTTTCATTGAGATCTTATTTGGATCATATTCAATTTCTTCATCTTCTAGGTTCTCCTTGCTCTTCATGTCTTCATTCATTTTTTCAGCTTCCTTTATGGGTTATATATTTCCTTCTTTATATCCATTATATTCGTGAATAAAGGTCATGGTCAATTCTCCTTTTGAGTGAATATCTTTAATATTATCCCACATACCTTTTGTTGATGATACATTCTCCACTTTGGCCATTATAGGATCTGGTAGCCCACTCAATATGGATTTTATCACTTTTGAATTATATTCCTTGGATTCTTCTTGCATCATTCTTTGAGTAATCATTGATTTACAGACTTCAAAACCTTGAGATATCAAGAATAATTTCATTCTAGCCTTCCATACTTCAAAAAATTTTCCTTTCAACATAGGGACTTTTTCAACCTAGTTTTCATCTGAATTATTGGCTGAGGAAGAGATATATTTAGAAGGATTGGAGGCTTTCTTCCTTGGATTATCCAGTTTTGTTCCAAGGATCTACCTTCAAGTTGTTAGGGTTATTAGTGAAGGTACTAACACTGATTCCAATTGTTGGAAATACTGAGAGGGGGGGGGTGAATGTGTATTTATTTTAAATTGTTATTTTTGTGAGTTAAGATCACTTAGATAAACACAAAATGAACAATAAGAATAAATAAATTTATTAATAACGAGCTCTCTAAACCTCTTATTTACAATAAATAAAATACAATAATAATTAGAGCTCTAACCCTAGATCAAGACAACAATTGTCAATCTCCCAAGCTTCAACCTGTACTTTTCCAAGAACTGACTTGGAATTCATGAGGCTCCAACCTCTAGGGATCAAACCCTATCTTCCAAGGCTCCAACCTTGTCCTTGTGAGGTGCCAACCTCTAGGGCTCCAACCTTAGCTTCCAAGGATCCAACCTTTTCCTTGTGATGCACCAACCTCCAGGGCTCCAACCCTATATTCGGTACAAGCTCCAACCTCGATTTCTCGAGGAATCCTATCCTATAAGTATCCAACCCACTAC
Organism: Pinus albicaulis; assembly: GCA_034641835.2. Taxonomy (NCBI): domain Eukaryota; kingdom Viridiplantae; phylum Streptophyta; class Pinopsida; order Pinales; family Pinaceae; genus Pinus; species Pinus albicaulis. Next base: position 19,137 of record JAXQQM020058522.1, on the reverse strand, counting down.
TTCAACTCTTCAAGATAGATTCAATAATTATTGACGACTCCCAATATCTTCTGTTACGATCCTTGACAATATTTTCACCTTCACCACTACAATGAGATGATATCTAGGGAACTTATATCATAAATGACAACTTTTTCTTCTCATGAATGTGTCTCCATAACTCTTCATGATACCCAAACAATTTCTACAAGGTTACCACATGATGACTTCAATAATGCATCGTGGTCTCCAAGGATATCCAATATAATCTTGTACAAGTGTCTTCAGATGTCTTCAATAATACCTCAAAGGTGTTCTCAATAAATTTCTCAAGTCAACACATAGGCTCTTCAATGATGTTGCTCCAATTTGCTTAAAATTTCATCTTACAAAGCAATTTGAAGGTGATTTATCCTTCCACAAGTCTACTAACCCAACCGATTCACCACAACTTCAAGCTCCTTATTGACTAATTCATATCAAGATTCAAATTTAGGGAGTCAAGGTGTGTCTGAGCTCCTAGGATAGTGAGAGGTATGAATTTTTTATTCACCACTATTTTGCAAGATGTGCTAAACATTTAGAGTACAGTCTACAAGTCTGAGCCTCTTGTGATTGTTCCACTATTTTATTTCATTGCTCACAAGGCTGACCAAACACTTCAAAACTTGTTGTACTATATAATACTCCATAGTTCTCGCCTTAGGTCAGTGGTAAGGAATAATTCATAGAGGATTGTCCCTAAGATTGTGACTTTTTTCTCCTATAGGAATTATACCCTTAGGTTCAAGCAATGATCCTTCAACAAGGTATGAAATATGAGGCATGGTGGCTTTCCTTCTGAGTTTGAGATATCCATTGGTCAATAACCCAATTTCACATAGGTCTGATCTTTCTCAAATGACTATAGGTCCTCCTGAGTGTTTCAATATCAATATATAGTTGTTAACAAATCTGAGCTCAATTTTGATTCTCCACAAGTGATTATCACACATCTGAATCCATAGACCAAGCTATATTGCAAGTGTGCGACAAATCTAGGGTATAGATGCCAAGTCTATTGGAGGTCTGTTTTAGCTTTATCCAAGGTGAAAATAGTTTGAGTTCTTATTTGATACCAAGGGTCTAAGATAAATAGACATATGAGCCTTAAAAATGTGCCAAGGTCACATCTCCTAGTTATATCTGAGGTTTAGGTCCAAAGTATCAATTATTTACTTGCTCTGAGCTTCCCAAAAAAAATCTAGGCTTGTGATTTAAATACATGTAACTATCCAAGACTCTCCAAAAGACTGAAGTCTAAGTCCTGAAACTATCACTGGTCCAAATATTCACAAGACTATGACTTTGGTGTTTTACAACTAGTCTACTCACATGTCTGAACCTCCACACATCTCTATCACAAGTCACAAATGTGCTCATGTCTGAGGCACTATAGGCATGTATGAGCTCATGTATAGTAAACACTTGTCACAGCTTTTTTGTTTGATCTTGAGAAGGATAGCCAAAATAATTTCCAACAATCTTGTCACTTGTCTGAGGGTATTCAATGATAATCCAATCTCAAAATTAACCCAACCAATGTCCTCTTGGCCACATTTTACACCTCTAGCTTCTCACTCTGAATTCTTGTGATCTTCACCGAAAATGGATAATGAAAATGAAGTGTATGAACTCTTATTTATATAGGTTTTTAGCATGATATGAAACGATATGTCTATTGATAGGACATGTCAGCCTACCCAAGACGGTTAGGTCGGCTAGGATAAGATATATAATATTTTAACTTAAAAATCGTTTTATCTCAATCTAGAAGGATATATAGGGTGAGTTATAACTCATCAGAAAGGGAAAATTGTTCTCTACAAGTTGGTGTCAATTTCACCCTTCAATGAGGTCATTTTTCCATCAGGAAAATTATATTTTGTGAACTCTCATCATTATTTTAGGATTTTATTATTTGGACAATGCTAGGGATCTTTCTATATAGACTTAGGTCTTCAATTTTATGCGGGTTCCTTCACATGTGTTCTTCATTAGGATTAGGTCTTCATTCATGTATGTGAAGGTCTTCTTCATATGCTTAGGGTTACATACACATAGGCTTCCATTCATGTATTCGCTTAAAGGCATCATAAATATTAGGACTAACTGTTTAGTCAATTTAGAATCATAAATTGATAGCATAAATTATCGACCAGGGCTACTAAACTAATGAAGTATAATTGCACTATATGTGCCTAAGTATCCCTTTTCTTATTTCATTGTTTTAAATGTTTTATTGATGTTTTGGGTTTTGTTATGTTTTATTCTCAGTATGCTATTCTATGCTAAGAAAAATAAATTAAATATATGTCAAAGAGTTGATAAATGCATTAAAATGGAGTTTGATTACAAGATCTATTCCTAACTAGGAAATGATAAAACAGAGAATCCTAATCCATGGATATTACAGCTGCTAAATGAACATTCATGAAATGAAAAGTAACTCAAAACACTATAACATAATCTGATTCATTTAGTTAGAGATTTTTTGGAAGAGCTTGTGAAAAAGATTAATTCTATGCAATGAGGATCTCTAAAATTGAAATAAATAGTAACTCAGAACATTACAGTGGAATCTCATTCATTTTTTAGAGGTTTATTGAAATAGCTTGAGAAAAAGATTACTATAATGTAATAAGAATCTCCTATGAAATGCTAAAACAACTTATGACATTACAACTAGATCTCATTCATGAGTTAGAGGTTTATTGGAAGAGCTTTTTGAAATAGATTAAGCATAATGTGATAAAGATCTTCTATAAAACAAACAATCAGTAACCCATAGTATTAATACTAAGTCTTATTCATGAGTTAGAGGTTTATTGGAAGAGCTTTTTGAAAAAGACTGTTTGCAATAAGATGACGATCTTCTATCTAATTGAAGAACAAATAATGTTGATAACTCAAAATAGTACAACTAAATCTCATTCATATAGTAGTGATATATTGGAAGAGCTTGAGAAAGAGAATAGCTGTAAGATAATGAGGATCTTCTTAATCTAAATAACAGAAATTGAAATTCTAGTAACTCAGAATATTACAGTTAAATCCCATTCATTTAATAGAGATATACTGGAAGAGCTTGAGAAAAATACTAACTGTAATATCATGAGGATATTTTATCTAAGCAAATGACATGAAACATAATGCTAAAAGATATGATTTCAGAAAGCAGTCTAAATAAGGAAATATGACAAAACAGAATTGAAAACTACTTATCTAGAAAGCATGTAAAGCCTCCTCGAATAGCAGGGTCCCTCTCCTATCAATTCAGAATTAAATCTTTAACTCCTCAAAGTTGTATTCAGAACAGTATCAAATTTATACTCCTTTTATTATCAAAATGCTTGAAAACAAAGTATCACCGTAATGATAAAATATGTATCAACTTGTTTCCCTCGGAATCACCGAGTTGAATTTATATGCAATTACATAACTAACATTGAAAAAAAGTAGGTGCAAGTGTAGTTTTAAAGTTAAAATCAAAATAGAACTCTTCTAGGATTCTTGATTTATTGTAAAGAAAATCAGGAGTCCTGATTCCTGTAGAAGACAGCTTTCTTGACTTTTTCTTTGACCACATACATAGGCATTAGGGGAATTTTGAGGTCTAAAATGGGCCTCCTAAGGAAAATGTACAATCAAAATTCACTTTATGAGAACCAATCACATTTTAGGGGATTACATCATCCCTAATGGTTGAGGTGGCATTGTTTGAGTTAAAGGTACTTACTTGTCACATTCTCAATGGTGGTAAAAAAACTCATGGTTAACCATGGTAGTGCTCTAATTACTTTTAAAGTCATAAAGTAAAGTACTCATAATAAATGTCATTTCATACTTTTTTAATAAAATATTATTATTGTCATTTCATATTTTTTGAAAGAAACAATGCATATCCATGGTAGTGCTCTAAGTACTTTTAAAGTCATAAAATAAATTACTGATAATAAATGTCATTTCATACTTTTTGAATAAAATATTATTATTGTCATTTCATATTTTTTGAAAGAAACAATGTATATCCCTACATGTTACATGTTATATATATTATATTAATTAAATGTTATTATATAATTTAAATAATAAAATTTTAATTAAGATTATATTATATAATTAAGAATTTATGAATTTCTATTTTTATTTTACTTTAAATTATTTAAATACAAAGGAGAAATGCATTAGTTGTTCAATGATAATGACTTTTTCTCGAAAAACTTATTCTTATTTATAGTCACATCAATACAATTTTTTTATTAATTTTATTTTGGTACAACTTTTGAATTGATTTTAACCATGGTTACATGGATTTGATGAAAAAAGTGAATTGAAAATTCATAAATATTATTTTATTGGTTTAGCTATTATTTTATTATTTCCTTAAGAGGCCCATTTTGGACTTCAAAATTCCCCTAATGCACCTCCAACTATTGTTCTAGTCTTTGTGGAAGGGAACGAATGATGTAGGAAAGATTTTGAATCCACCTATGTGTGCCTTTTCTCCAGATGACAACTGTAACATACTTGAATACCAAAACAGCTACGGAACGCTTGACTGGCTATAGAATGACTGCATTCTGTAGCTAAAACTATTCAAAAATCATTAAGACAGAAAAAATCACAAAATTACAATAAGTTAATCATTGTATGCAACCTTTAAGTAATCTTAATAATTCTCATTGAGTTTTAGGTTTATGAGATGATAAAGGAATGATGAAATGAAGTGAAGTTTGGAAAAAGAGAAGACAATTTCAGGGCTCAACATACCCCCACTGTAAAACTCTTGCATGTCCTCATGAAATTTCATCAAAACTTTATTCCATTTGCACTGATACTTCTGCAAGAACATCTAGTCTCCTTTTTCTGCTTCTTCTGGTAATCAATGCCATTATGGGTTTCCTCATGAATGATTTGAACCTAAGATCAATGAGTGCCCTGTTTAGTTTCTTGTTTCTTTTCTTTAGTTTCCTGTTTGTTTTATATAGTGCTTTCATTTGCTGAGAGAGAGTTTTGTCCATGCTACCCTTAAATTTGACCTGTTCTCTTAAGATTTCATTTTCATTCTTGATATGGTTACTCAGTATCTCCAATTCATAATTGTCTCTTCTCAAAATTTCTATTGGAGGTTCTTGTGGACTGAGAGATATTTCTCAAGTTTTTTAGGCCCTTTTTTCTAGTGATTTGACATAGTCATAAATCTATTGTTGAGTTGCATCTATATCTGGGGTTCTTCTATTAGGGTCTCTTTCATACTGGTGTAAAGGAGATCTATCAACTGGTGACTGGATTGGAGTTTCATCTTCTTCAATATTTATAACTCATGTTTCCTTAATCCCTGTCTTTCTCATTATGCCTTTTAATCTAGAGCTTCTTCTCAACTTGGGTGGATTTTCATCTTTTTCCTCAGCACATTCACTTTTTAATTTCTCTTTTCTTTTAACCCTGATTTGTCTCTTGATTTTTGACAATTTTTCAGAGAGTACTTCTTCATTATATTCCTGTGTTGATGTATCAGGTTTGATTTCAACAGATTTGTCAATTTTTCCCCTCCTACTTCTTCTTACAGATTCTTCTTTAAATAGTGTTTCTTCTGGTTCTTCAAAATGGTTTCTTAGGAGGAATTCATCCCAGCTATCTCCTACTTTCTTCAAATGAAACTCAATTAATATTTTAATTATGTGATGATGATGCAAAGTAGTTTCTAGGAACTGAAGTATTTTTTAACATTAGAGGCCATCATTTTCAAACTATTAAGCAGGAAGAAGGGTAGATTTATTTCATCATCTAAGAAATTCATCATCAGTCTAATATTATAGACATACAAAGTGCCAAATCTACCCTCACAGGTTATGAATTTTTGTAAAATCAACAACACATTCCTCCATTTATTTTTCATAGCTGTACTAGGAATACCTTTTCTAAACACTGAAATGTCCATACCTGGGTTTTTTAGCATTTGTTTCCAGGTTTCATTATGAAACTCTTTGTTTTTAAACCAATGTTCTCCCTGTCTTGGCAATTTTTTTGCTTCTGTTCTGAATGATTCTGTAATGGTGAACTTAATATCCCCAATTTCTACCTATGATCCATCGAATGACCTGGAAAATGACTTCGTGACTTCTTTGTGTAATCCATTGAACTTCTCTATAAAGCTCAGCCATCCAACCTGTTGTAATAACCCCTTAACCTGAGGGTATCCTTCTAAATATTTGGTCCCAATTGGCTCTAATCTTACAATAAGCCCCATTTCTCCTTGATACAAATTGCTTCCTTTCTTTGGCTTATATCCATTGCTCTGTTTTTTATCTGCAAGTAGCTATGGAAGGTTGTTTTTCCATAAAAATGACTTCTCTGTTTATGCAAATGAAGATTGGCTACGGAATGTAATGGCAGTGAGTGGATACGGATGGATGAATAAGGTAATGGTGAATGATGAAAATGATCGGGTTAAGAGTTTGATATGGAATGGAATACCGCGAAGAGATCTTATGATGATTTTCAAAAATCATCAATAAATGATATGATCTAAAGACGTGACTTAATAGGTCACATCTAAGTTTTTTTTACCGTTTATTCATTTAATGATAAACAATTATGGAGCGGATGGTAAGGGATATAGTTGAAATGTTTTTATGATAGGCAAAGATCAATTTGAATGATAGATTAACTTTAGGAAACATATGATTTAACTATACTATATCTTTCATGTTTTGCTATCAAAATAATTTCATACAGTTTACCTTATTCCTTTTGATTCTGCTGCTTGTTGTATTTGTCCTTATTTTTGTAGAATGTTGATCTTCTAAGCTCCATAATATTCTTTTGACTATCATCCTTTGTGTATTGAAGTAGGCTTGCAGGGTCAAATTTGCTGCAAAACAAGATTGGCTACAGAACAGGTAGCTGCAGAATGTACCTGTTAAAATTCTGAAATATGGAATGGAATGGAATGAAATGGATTATGAGTATGGAATGGAATTAAATATGGATGAAATGAAATATGGAATGGAATGATATGGATCATGGAATATGGAATGGAATGAAGTATGAAAAGTGAATCTACAACTTATGATTTTATGATACTTAATTGCAGAAAAAGAACAATTTGAAAGTATAAAGTGTCAGAAGAATTCTGATTTTCACCTTATACTTTCTGTATAAACATGCCAATCAATGATTGGTTTTCATATTTATACTTTTATTATTTTATTTTTTTATTATTTTTATTTATTTTTTTTATTTTTTTATTTTTTTATTATTATTTTTTTTCAAATGATTGAAGAGAAATACAATTAAGTTAGTGAAGAAGAAGAATTCTTCTTCACTAACTTCATATCAATGTTATCTTGTAATTTCTTGACAAATTCTTCTCTTGAAAGTGGCTTATGATACAATTTCAGTCTGTGTCCATTTACAAGAAAAGCTACCTTTCCTTCATCTATTGTCCTGATTTTTATTGCTCCATTTTCAAAGATTTTCACAATTTCATATGGACCAAGAAAATGAGTTTGGAATTTACCTTGAAAATACTTGAACTTTGAATCAAACAAGAGGGCCCAGTCACCTTCTTTAAATTTATTTTCTTTGATGTACTTATCATGCCATCTAGTCCTTTGTTGTTGGACTATGCTTGTTCTCCGGACTGCATCTTGTCGGATCTCATCCAATTCATTAATCTGCTCCAGTCTGTGCTTTTGTGCTTCTATTAGATCAAGTCCTAACTGGACTACCATTTTGAAAGTTTGGATCTGAAACTCTATGGGAAACAAGACTTGTTTTCCATAAACAAGTTCATAAGGGGTGTGACCTGTTGTGTTTCTCCATGTAGTTCTGTAGGCCCATAAGGCTTCAGGAAGCCTTTCTGCCCAATCTCTTCTATGTAAATGAACAGTCTTTGTCAGGATCCCTTCAATGACCTTATTGGTAGATTCCACTTGGCCATTTGCATGTGGATGGTAGGGAGTAGATTTCCTATGTCTGATTTTGTACTTTTCTACCATTTTCTCCACCATCTTCGATGTGAATTGAGCTCCTTGATTTGTAACAATTTCTCTTGGGACACCAAAAAGAGTGAAAATATCCTCAAAAAGAAAATTAACTACAGATGCTTCAGTAGCAGAAAGTAATGGTTTGGCCTCTACCCATTTGGTAACATAATCAGTGAAAACTAATATATATTTCTTTTTCTTTGATGGAGGATTAATAGGTCCTACAAAATCCAAAGCCCATTTCTCAAAAGGTTCAATATGTACTTGAGGTTGCAATGGCATCCTACCTAAAGGGGAAGGTTTCCCTACCCTTTGGCAACTGTCACACCTTTTGACATACTCTTTAGCATCTTTAAAGAGTGATGGGAAATAATATCCTAGGTGAATGATTTTGTAATTTTTCCTCTTATTAGCAAAGTGTCCACCACAAGGTTCATCATGACATGCCTTGAGAATCTCCGGCATCTCATCTTCTCGAACACATCTTCTAATAATAAAGTCTGGACCTGTTTTGTATAACTCATTAGCAATCCATGAATATTTTTCACTGTCAAAAATGATCTTTCTTTTGTCTCTTGCATTCATAATTGAAGAAAATTTCCCTGAAACTAGATAATTGGCAATGTCAGCAAACTAGGGAGTTTGAGTAGTAATTGCAAAGAGATATTCATCAGGGAATTGATCTTCAACTGGAGTGTTGTCTTTAATGTTTTGGAGTCTAGATAGGAAATCAGCCACTGTATTTTGTTTTCCAGACCTATCTAGAATGGTGATGTTAAATTCTTGTAAAATAAATAACCATCTTGTGAATCTGCCATTAGTAATTGATTTATTCATTAAATACCTAATTGCTGAGTGATCTGTGTGAACAAAAGTTTCATAGCCTGTTATATATTGTCTGAATTTATTTATGGCATGAACAATAGCTAAGAACTCTTTTTCAGTTATAGTATAATTCAACTCTGAAGGAGTCAAATTTTTACTTGTATAATAGATGGCATAAGGACTTAGGTCTTTTTGTCCCAACACAGCTCCTAAAGTTGTATCTGAGGCATCTGTCGAAATATGAAAAGGTAATTTCCAGTTAGGTCCCCTTAAAATAGGTGCTTCATAGATTTTTGTTTTCAGGGTTTCAAAGGCTAACTGGCAATCAGGATTCCAATTGAATTCACAGTCCTTGGTAAGTAGTTTGAAAAGTGGAGATGTTATCTTAGTGAAGTTTTCTATAAATCTTCTGTAATATCCTGTAAATCCTAGAAAAATCCTAACATCTTTCTGACAACTTGGAACTAATAGTCTGTAGATGACTTCAACTTTTGACTTATCAACTCTAATCCCATCTCCTGAAATGTGATGTCCTAGGATAATTCCTTCAATAAACATCATAAAACACTTTTCATGACTTAATGAAAGGTTTGCTTCTTTACATCTTTTTAGAACTTTTTCCAAGTTTTCTAAGGCTTCTTCAAATGTGTTTCCATAGACTATGAAGTCATCGATGTATACCTCTACATAGTCATGTATTAGATCTGAAAAGATTCCTAATACTGCCCTTTGGAATGTTGCAGGTGCATTGCACAATCCAAAAGGTAATACTCAATAGGCATAGGTACCCCAAGGACAGGTAAATGTGGTTTTATCTTGATCCTCAAGTGTAACTTGAATTTGATTATAACCACTGAAACCATCCAAAAATGAAAAGTACTTTTTTCCTGCTAATGTATATAACACTTGATCTATGAAAGGTAAAGGAAAATGATCTTTAAAATTATCTTTGTTTAATTCCTGGTAGTCAATGCATACCCTCCATTTATCATTCTTATTAGGTACAATCACCAAAGGAGAAACCCACTGGCTGTCTGAAATGGGATAAATAAAGTTGACATTTAACAATTTCTGCAATTCTTCTTTAACAATCTCCCTAAGGTTTGGATTCAACCTTCTCTGAGGCTGTCTGATTGGTTTACAATTTTTCTCTATGTAGATATGATGAGTGCAAGTCTTAGGATTTATCCCTTTCATATCAGTGTGCTCCCATGCATATGCAGAAGAGTGTCTCTGTAAAATTTTGACTAGCTTTTCTTGTTGAAAATTCTCTAGGTTTTTGTTTATGTTTAAGGTTTTTCCTGGGAATATTTCAATTGTAGAGTTTCAAAATTCTTCCATGGAGTAAAGAGATATCTGTCTTGATGACAAAAACTCAATATTGGATTCTTCTTTGAATTGTTCATGTTTTTATTCTAAAGAAGATTCATGATTTTCTAAGGTATTCAGAATTTCACTATCTTCACTAATTTCTGAAATAGTGAAGATGGGTTGTATATCTTCTTCATCATCAATCCATTGAGTATCATCTAATTCTATGATTGTTCTTGCTGGATGATACAAGGTGAATTTATTGGTTTAACTTCCATCAGAGATGTACATATCACCAGATCTATAGCTAATGAAAGCATCAGCTGTAGCTAACCAAGGTCTTCCTAATATAATAGGATGTCCTCCTAGATCATTTTTAGGAGTTAGGATCATGAAATCCACAGGATACTCCCAAGAATCTAAGGACATTGGAATGTCTTCTAATACCCCATCTAGTTTGATTACAGATCTGTCTGCTAGTTGTAATAGTGTGGGTGTAAAAAGAAGATTAGGAAGTTTTAGTTTTTCATGATTTTCCTACTCATGATATTGATTGCTGCTCCTAGATCAATAAGTGTATTTGGAATTTCAATTCCATTGATATGTATCTTAACAACTGGATCTCTGAGATCTAGATATTTTGGAATGCCAATCTTTCCCATCATTATGTCTGCTATTTTTCCTACCAGTTGTATTTTCCTTATCTCTTTTATTCTTTTTCCTATTTTTTTCATACTCAACTCCTTTATATTCTTTGCTAGAATTGGGATTTCCTTAATGGCCTGTAATAATGGAATCTTAATACAAACATTTCTTAACTCATCTAGGAAATCATAGTTAGGCATCATAATTTTTTCCTCTACACCTCTATAAATTTGTAGTCTCTCAGGAAAAGGAGGTGTAATAGTAGATGTTTATGGTTGTTATAACATAGGAGTTGAAATTATTGGTTCTTTCTATTTTGATTTTTCAATATTTTTGTATTGAAAATGTGTGCTTTCTTCAATAATTTTATTTACTCGTAGAGAATCTTCCTCAGAATCGTTTTGTTCTTGTATAATTACAGAAGGTTTCTTCTTTTCAAGTATTCTTCCAGACCTAAGTTGAACATCATTAAGGTCTAAAAGAGTAATCAAATAGGTTGGAAATTGTTGACCTTCTATCGTATATGCATTCTAAGGGTTTTTATTGTTGGGGTTTGGTAGTGGTTGGGCAGGTAACTGATTTTATTTTTGAGGAAATGGTAATGGAAGTGGTGGATTTTGACTTTGATGTTGTGGATTCTGCTGAGGATTTTTTTGAGGAGGAAAGTTTGGATATGATGGATATGAGGGAGGATATTGATAATACTGAGAGAACCTTCCATAAGGATTTTGTGCCCCTTGAGCCCAAGATTGAGATTGGTTTTGAAATTGGGGCCAAGGTTGCTGCCAATAATTCCAATTAGGTGAGGGTTGATTATACATTTGATTATTAAACTCTTGTGTTTGAGGTCCCTGCCAAGGTCTTCTAGAGACAAAATTAAGAGATTTTGTGGAATTTGTGGTTGTTTCTTCTTGAAAGATAGCTTTAAGGTCAGGGATTGAGGGACAATTCTTGGTCTCATGTTTTTATGAACAAATTTCACAAGTTTATATTAATTTTTCATCCAAAGGACACTCTCTTAAGGCATGCTTCTTCCTGCATTTGGGACAAAATATTGCTAAGGCATCAGTTTCGGCTTTCTGCTTGTTTTGTAACTTAAGGGTGTCTATTTTCTCACTAAGACTCCCTAGAATGTCAATTTTGAATTCATCAAGCATATTTCCTATCTCTGCCCTACTTATTGTTCCAGCTGTATATTTGCTTGCCCTTGCAAGAACAGGATCTTTTGATCCTTTTAGAATCTTAGATTTTCCTCTTGAAAGATTAATACATAGTTCTGCTATATCAGGTAATGAAAGTTGAGATATGTCTCCTTTCCCCACCCTATTAAGGATATCTATCCATTCATCACTAATTGTCTTCAACAAAATAGCTTTCAAAGTATGTTGGTCTAAGTTTTCCATTTTTTTCCCTCTTGATGTTATAGTTAAATCTTTCCAACAAATCTTCTAGATCTTCATCCTCTTTTTGCATCATCTTGAACACTTCTTCCTTATGGTTGACTGGTATACAGTAATCCAACTATCTGTCTAGAAATGCTTTTCTCATTTCATCCCATGTCCTAGTAGACCTAGTGATTAAACTCATAAACCATTTTGAAGCTGCTCCTTTCAATGTTGAAGGGAACATTTTAAGTTTTTGAGCATCTTGTAGGTAATCATATGTTCTACATATAACTTCAAATTCAAATAAGAAGGTCTCAGGATCTTCACTTTTTAGTCCATGAAAGTTTGGAAGAACAGATGGTGAGATATTTTTCATAGTTGCATTAGTCTCTTCATCTATTATAGGGAATACAAAAGGAATTATAGTTTCCCTTATACCTCTTCCTCCTTCTTCATTTCCTCTTCCTCTACCTTCTTCTGCACCTCTACCTCTTCCTCTATCTCCTCCTCTACCTCTACCACCTCCAAATAGTGTATGTTCTACATTAAAGACTTCTCCTTCCCCTTCTTCTGCCATGATAGATTCCTCTGAACTGATATAGGGTTCAGTTGGAAGAGCTAGTTGTTATACTGGTTCTTTTATCAAGGGTATATTGAAGAAATAGTCCTCTTCTTCCTCTTCACTAGGAATTTGTAATTCTTCTGTTGGAATATATTCCCCTATGGAAGTGAAGAAGGTTATCCCTTTTGTAGGAGTCCTTGGATCTTCTTCCTCTAGAATTGCTTCAGTGGATGAAATGGGAGATTTTCCTGATGGGATATCTGATCTTGAGACTTCTGGAAGCCTATGACCAGTATAGTATGGAATGTGGGTTTGAGTTGGAGGTGTGTTGCTTCTTGATCTTGGTGAAGTGAGTGGATTTGTGAGGATTAAACTTCTGCCTCTTATAAATCTACCCCTATAATCTCTTTCTCTACGCATATCATTGTTTTTGGGAAATAGGAAATAAGGCTACCTAGTTACACTTCCCCGGCAACGACGCCAAAATTTTTAGTCAATTTAGTGTCCTAAATTGATAGCATAAATTATCGACTAGGGCTAGTAAACTGATGAAGTGTACTTGCACTATATGTGCCTAAGTATCCCTTTTCTTATTTCGTTGTTTTCAATTTTTTATTGATTTTTTGGGTTTTTGTTATGTTTGATTCTTAGTATGCTATTCTATGCTAAGAAAATGAAATTAAATATATGTCAAAGAGTTAATAAATGCATTAAAACAGAGTTTGATTGCAAGATCTATTCCTAACTAGGAAATGATAAAACAGAGAATCTTAATCCATGGATATTACAGCTGCTAAATGAACATTCATGAAATGAAAAGTAACTCAAAACACTGTAACTTAATCTAATTCATTTATTTAGAGATTTTTTGGAAGAGCTTGTGAAAAAAATTAATTCTAATGCAATGAGGATCTCTAAAATTGAAACAAATAGTAACTCAGAACATTACAGTGGAATCTCATTCATTTGTTAGAGTTTCATTGGAATAGCTTGAGAAAAAGATTACCATAATGTAATAAGGATCTCCTATGAAATGTTGAAACAACTTATGACATTACAACTAGATCTCATTCATGAGTTAGAGGTTTATTGGAAGAGATTTTTGAAAGATATTAAGCATAATGTGATAAGGATCTTCTATAAAACAAACAATCAGTAACCCATAGTATTACTACTAAGTCTTATTCATGAGTTAGAGGTTTATTAGAAGATATTTTTGAAAAAGATTATTTGCAATAAGATGAGGATCTTCTATCTAATTGAAGCACGGAGAATGTTGATAACTTAAAATAGTACAACTAAATCTCATTCATATAGTAGTGATATATTGGAAGAGCTTGAGAAAGAGAATAGCTGTAAGATAATGAGGATCTTCTTAATCTAAATAACACAAACTGAAATGCTAGTAACTCAGAATATTACAGTTAAATCCCATTCATTTAATAGAGATATATTGGAAGAGCTTGAGAAAAAGACTAACTGTAATATCATGAGGATATTTTATCTAAGAAAATGACATGAAACATAATGCTAAAAGATATGATTTCAGAAAGCAGCCTAAATAAGAAAATATGACAAAACATAATTGAAAACTACTTATCTAGAAAGCATGTAAAGCCTCCTCAAATAGCAGAGGCCCTCTTCTATGAATTCAGCATTAAATCTTTAACTCCTCAAGGTTGTATTCAAAACAGCATCAAATTTATACTCCTTTTATTATCAAAATGCTTGAAAATAGAGTATCATCGTAATGATAAAATATGTATCAACTGGTTTCCCTCGAAATTACCGAGCTGAATTTATATGCAATTACATAACTAACATTGAAAAAAAGTAGGTACAGGTGTAGTTTTAAAGTTAAAATCAAAATATAACTCTTTTAGGATTCCTGATTTGCTGTAAATAAAATTAGGAGTCTTGATTCCTATAGAAGACAGCTTGCTTGACTTTTTCTTTGACCACGTACATAGGCACCTCCAGCTATTGATTCAACCTTCGTGGAAGGGAACGAATGATGTTGGAAAGATTTGGAATCCACCTATGTGTGCCTTTTCTCCAGATGACACCTGTAACATACTTAAACACCAAAACATTTACGGAATGCTTAACTGGCTACAGAATGACTGCATTCTGTAGCTAAAACTTTTCAAAAATCATTAAGACAGAAAAAATCACAAAAGTAAAATAAATTAATCATTGTATGCAACCTTTAAGTAATCATAGTCATTCTCATTGAGTTTTAGGTTTATGAAATGATAAAGGAATGATGAAATGAAGTGAAGTTTGGCAAAAGAGAAGACAATTTCAGGGCTCAACACTAACATCAATATTTTAGGGCTAAGGAATCTTCTAGAGTATCATGGGAATATACGGATTCATTCATTATTAGATCATGTATCAACAATTTAGGGCTTGTCATCATGTAGATAGGGATATAAATGGAGCTAACGAATTTGGTTTATGCGTTATCTTCATGCTAGGGAAACATCATGAAAGGTTTATTCAAGCATCACGAGAATAGTTTCCATCTCCAACAATACCATATTCACATCAATGACAACTTTGACCAACATAGTGTTCAAAATGGTTTTGATGGGACAAACCCATGATTTATTATTTTGGTCAGTTTTTCTATCTACCGACTCAGTAAGAACTTCTATAAAATCAGTAAAGTGGGCTTACAGTCGAATCCAACAAGGAATCTAAATAAGTTTCCACCCGAACTGAAAACTAGGGAATTTTTTTTTATATGCCAAGTGAATTAGCCTTTACGAGCCTACTCCCTTCTAAACGATTCAACTTCCTTTCTTTTAATTAAATTTTACCATCCCATGAGTGCTTTTTTTATTTTCCTTACCTAATTTAGGGTGAATATTACTCATATGATTTTTTTCCAATTGATTCAACTAATATCATTTTTGTGTCAAGATAAATCAACTTTCCAAGTATATTGTTGACATTTGCATCATAGCAATTGGTTACTGGACTAAATTCAATTGATATTTTTTCTAAATGTGCAAGAAAACATTTTAAAACCTCAACTAATACTTAAATAAATTTCCAAAACACAAATATAGTAGAACACACAATAAGATTTTATTAATCTAGGTGAAAGCCCAAAATTGATTGCACAATACACGATGAGGCTTCTTTATAAAAGAAAAGAACTAATACTCAATTGTAAGTGACTCGTCTACTTAACTACAAGTGACTCATATTGAATACAATGACTTTAACATACTCTATAACATTCAAGACTTAAGTTATACATAATCCGGAGAGTTATACACACTCTAGGACATTGTTATGAGTTCCACATAACCCATAACATCATATTTCTCAATTAACTCCAAGTATCCCCCTTAATTGATAAATGAACTATTTATGACACCTAACTTGTCTCCACATAACAAAAACATATGTTTCCCTAAAAGCTTAGTAGCCATATCTACCACATTAACATTTGTATTATAATATATAAAATTAATTTCTTTTGATTGCATCTTTTCTCATAAAAAATGAAGTTGTGTCTTAATGTGCCTTGACCTTTCATGATGGACTAGTTTATTTTCCAATTTGATAGATATTTTATTGTCACACTTGATCAATATTGGTCCTCCCTTTTTTCTTCCATGTCTTCAATAATTATTCTGATCAAAATTCCTGGAGAGGTTGTATTTCCTAGGGCCTTGAACTCAGCTTTAGTGGAATACAAATAAAAAATTAGTTGTTTCCTACTACTCCATGACACAATATTGCATCCAATACTAAATATGTAACAAGAGGTGGATTTCCTTTCATCTGGATCTCTCGCCTAATCAGAAACGGAATAACCTTTCAAATCAACATTAAAATACCATATTTTTTAGTCTTCTTCAAATATGAGATGATTATCTTTGTTTCTTTACAATGACCTTCATGTGGCTTTGCCATGAATTGACTAAGTCTGCTCACTGAATATGAAATATCTAGTGTGCTTGTAGTTAAATAATTCAAACCTCTCACCAATTGTATATATAATATGCCATCCACTTCTTTTGTGTTATCATCACTACTCAGTTTAACATTTTGTTCCAGTGGCATAAATATTTCTTTACATCCATTCATATTGAATATCTTGATTAATTCATGTGTGTATTTTATTTGTGTGACAAAGGTTCTGTCAATTTTTCTCCAAACTACAAGGAATAAAAAATAATGCAGCTCTGCAAGATTCCTCATTTTAAATTCTTGTGACATAGTACTTTTAATATATTAGGTTACATTAATAGTACTTCCTATTATGATAAGATCATGAACATATAGAAAAATCAAAAAAATATGTGTTTTTTTTATCCCTATTGATATAGAGATTTGGATTTCCTTTACTTTTCTTAAAACCACATTGAGAGAATAATTTCTAAACATTCGCATACCAAGACCTCGATGCTTGTTTGTTTCCATATAATTCTTTCTTTGACTTTCAAAAAATATTCTCTTCTACCTATTTTACAAAACCTTATCATTGAACAAGATAGAGTTCCTATTTGAATTCTTCATTCAAAAATGTTGATTTTGCATCTAACAGATTTAGCTTCAAATTATTCTTAGCTTCCAATGCAATCATAATTCTAATGGTGTACATTTAGCTACACGTGCAAAAAAAATTTCATAAACTATCCCTTCTTTTTGTGAATACCCTTTTCTACAAGTCTAGACTTATATTTATAAATAGTTCCATCAACATTAAATTTAGTTTTTAACAACCATTTTGATCCTATTGGAACTTTATCTTTAGTTAATTATGTTAATTCCGAGGTATCATTTTTTTTATAATATAATCATATTTTTCCTTCATTGCATTCCTCCATTATGCATGTTCATTAGCTTCTTTAAAATTCAAAGGATCTAGTGCATTCATTAGTTTAGTCATCAAGGAATTGTCGTTACACCTGACCAGTGGTTGAATGTGGTGTGAGGATCTTATTGTTTGTTCATTTCTTTCATCCTTTCGTTTGCTTTGTGGTGACTCTTTTCCTCCTGTATATGTGCATCCACTGCTTGAGATATGCATATCACTATATGCTTCCTCTTGTTTCTACTCTTATTTGTCATAAACATATTTTGTAACATCATCACAGTCATGAGGAATATGCCATGCATCATAATTGTCATCCTTATTGCCTTAATCTACATGTTCATGAAAAAAAAACTCTGCTTGCAAAAACATTATGAGTAGAAGGATCAACCATCTTATATGCTTTATGATCAGAACAATAACCAAAGAAGATACACTTGATATATTTTTCATCAATTTTTCTACTATCTTCTTTCGGAACATGAGAAAACACTTTACTTCCAAATATTCTTAAATGACTTAATGCTGGTTGATAACCATAATGTGCTTCAAATGGAGTCTTATTATTTAAAAAAAAAATGTAATTATATTTGTTTAATAAACAACAATACTAATAGATTCTTCTCAAAAAATATTAGTAATATTTTTACCTTTCATCATGATCCTTTCACATTCTACTAAGGTTTTGCTCTTCATTTTGGCTACTCCATTCTGATGTGGGGTGTGTGGCACTGTGTAATATAGTATTTGACAAAATCTCCTAATGTATATTATCCCCCTTGATGAGATTAGGGGAACTTTATGTATTTGAATGTTTTCTTCTGAACCATGTTTTTAAAATATTTGAAAAATTCAAATACATCACTCTTCTTTATCATGATATAAACGCAAGTATATTTTGTGAAATCATCAAAATATAAATAAATAGTATGCTCCTCCTAATGATCTAGTCTACATAGGCCCACACATATTTGTATGCACAAGTTCAAGAATATCCTTTCTTCTTATATCTGTATGAGTAAGGAACCCTTCCCTATGGATGTTCCCTAAATGATTCCCTTCATATGTCAAATATGAAATATTTAAAAATGAATGCCCCTCTACCTTTGTTTGTTTTTCTACTAGAAACAAGGCATGATAATTAAGGTGGTCATACATCTGATGCCAAAGAACTTTTGTTGTCATGTAGTGGATGCCAGCAAATGTTGACTTTTGCTGCTCACTTCAAGCTTGTATAAGCCGCCCATTCGCACTCCCCTTGCTATTATGTTATAGTTATCCTATATATCCTTGAAAACACAATGTGACTTATGAAATGTGACTTTGAGATCAGGGAAAATTTTAGGGGCTAATTTTCCATGTTTTTTCAAAAAAAAAAAAAATCTTGAATTTCCATTTTTTTTAAATATGATTCACCCAAATTTTATAGTATAACAATATTTTACCTTAGAAATTTCAAAAATGTTATAGAGGCTATATAAAATCATTAGAAATATAAATATTTTTAGAAAATTATCGCCAAGACTTTTACAATTTGCATATTAGGGACTAGTAATATTC
>JAXQQM020066762.1:0-23826 GCA_034641835.2 Pinus albicaulis | reverse complement strand
GTGTTGTGGATGATTTAGTCACCCTCCTAGAGACAGCCTAGAGTTTCCATAGACCACTGCCTAGGACATCTTAATATAGCAAGGAGTCCTTTATAGTTTGGGTTGTCAGTCCAAGGGACTCACCTACTATCTCTTGTTCTAAACAAGGAAATTGAATTAGATTTAATTGGTCCAAATTCTCTCTCAGAGGCTGATACAAGGATAGGAGTAAAGTAAAGACATCATGTAAAACTTCAGCATGAAAGTATCAGACAGTTAAGAGACCGCTTTACTGTAAAGAGGGCCGATTCATATAATATACCACAGAAATCAAATATCAAGAAATGCAGGCAGTGAGGAAACATGAGAAGATATTACTGGCAGAAGGGCGCACCAATTTACGAATCCTTAAGCCACTAATATAGCAGAAATTGTGAAAAGAGTGAACATGGAACAGCATATCACTTCTAGGCCTATTTAAAGCGCTTGACTAATTCCAGAAAGGGCACCACTTAAGATGAATCCTTACTGCAAACTAGTGAGCCACTCGCATTCTAGAACATGATACAAGAAGAAAATTTGCATGAAAAAGGATGATGTATTAACACATAAGAAAAGTTACATACTGTAATATACCAAAGACCAGAATCCTCAATACAGTCATAACTCCTCCTCACTGAGACCCTACGGGCTCTGAAACTTCATACATAAATGTTACAAGATGAATACAATAGTCTTCTCGCTGCACAGCTTGCTCACAGAAATCTGGAACCTCCACAATGTCATCTTTTTTGGTATTTATAGAGAAGACTGAAACTTCTAGAGGAGGGGGGGAGGAAAAGGAGCAATTAATGACTCCCTTTCAATCTAATGGAGGAAAACCCTCGCGCCCTTTTTATGAATGACAAGTTATAAATAAATACCTAACCACCTGTATACAGAAGTTAATGCTGGGAGATAAAAATCTCCTTATGTACAAGACAGGAATAATAAAAAATATATACATCGGGATGCTTCTGACTGAAGGCAAATCTGCTACCATGAGAGTCCTGAAAAAAAAATCTCCCATTCAGTACTGTACGCCAGGCCTTTGATTTTGAATTAGAGTCCCGGACCTTAAATGCAAGGTGAACTTCTCTGGAGGGTTCCGAGAATCTACATCTGTATTTTCTTTAATGGCGGTCATTTCATGCATCTGCTCTCAGTCTCTTTCATTAAATTTTTCTTACAGGAAATCACCTTCTGATATGTTCTTGATCCTCTGTAATGGAGGCGGTGGAGTTAGACGCTTCCTCTACCATTTTAGAACCTGCAAAACCCCGAAACTGTTAGAAAAACTGACTCAGACGAAGGCAGAGGTGACGGGAGTGTGAATGGAGGAGATGATGGGGACACGGACCAAAAACGGTGACATACAGGGTGTTAGGAGCAAACAATGGAGGTTTTCGCAACAAGAACGAAATGTCACACAGTGGGGTCGGGGGGGGGAAAAACTAGCGGCAAATTTGAATAAAACACATAAAAATATATATATATATATATATATATATATATATATATATATATATTGGCGCGGAGGGATGTACGGGGGAAGACACGTAGGCGAACAGGGGGCAAATGGGAGGCGACGTGGCGAGTGAATTAATGGGCGGAGGCGGGTAACAGTGACATGGTGGCGGGCTGTGGGACGTGACGGGTATGCATCAATGGGCAGACGGTTTAGTTACATCTCCGCCGTTGGATGGAGATCCGGAGATCCGACGGTCTTTGTGAATCCCGCTGCCCAGCCATCGGTTGAAGTTTAGCGTGCAGGGGATGGGCGGTTTCTTGCTCGTACCAAGAACACGTGGCACATCCCGTGTGGAATCGCTGGTGTTCGGTCCGAAACCGCCAGCCGACAAGAGTGGTGCGGGGGAAAACTGCCGGTTTTGCTGTGTGCCGGGGCCATATGCGGGGTCCTCACTCTTTGACGATCACCGCGCCGTTGATTTAATTGAATCGGACGGTTGCGACGACGCCCGGGACTTAAATGATAAGCCCCCCTTTTCTTCTGGCCTATGGTCCTAGAACTCGGGTCACATGAAAATCAAGGCGGGAGGGGCTAAGGTCTGAGGGGCTTTGGCCCGATATATAAAATATGAATTTTGAACATTCGAACAGAGTATTTTTTAGAGCGGCATGGGGGTTTTTTAGCCATAAAATATAATGGAAACAGGTTTGAAAGGGATCGACGGCTAAATCTGAATGGGGGGGGGGGGGAAAGTACAACATCGGCTCCATCTGGGGACGGCGTGCTCGACTTCGGGCATGTCGAGAACACGCAGGCCATTCAAAATTTCCATTCTGCAGCTCAATTTCTTCTGCGCTTCACCTTCCGGTAACTATCAGCATTCTTTTTCCTTTGCAAAAACTAAAATGAAAGCAATTTATATACAGTATATACAGTCTGGCATTCTTCACCTGGGTCAGAATTGAAAATAGGGCTTGAGGAATTGGCCATTCACGGGCGCATCCAACAAATCACCCTGTAGATTCTCCAACATAAAAGTATTATTTCGCCCCTGACTCATGATTCTGAATGGACCAAACCATAATGGATCAAACTTAGCGTGCTTGCCCTTTTCTGCTCTGCGAACATCCCATCTAAGAACCAGGTCTCCAATTTGAAAGTTTCTACCCTTTGCATGCTGATCAAAGACCTTCTTCATTTTCTCCTGGTATTCCATTAATCTCTGGTCTACCTGGTTCCTGGATTCTTCCAATTCTACCAGTTGATTAATTCTCCTAGTCATCTCATCTGGTTCATCCTGGTTTTCCTGC
The DNA here is from genome assembly GCA_034641835.2 of Pinus albicaulis. Taxonomy (NCBI): domain Eukaryota; kingdom Viridiplantae; phylum Streptophyta; class Pinopsida; order Pinales; family Pinaceae; genus Pinus; species Pinus albicaulis. Next base: position 21,027 of record JAXQQM020066762.1, on the reverse strand, counting down.
AAGAAACGTGCCACTGGCAATGCCAATTGCACAGGAAACACTGCAGCCCGCCCATACACCAGCTCATATGGAGACCTGCCTGTTGCTCTTTTGCTGGTTATCCTGTTTGCCCACAGAGCAAACTTCAATTGAGAGTCCCAGTTTTTCTGATTTTCAGCTATTGTTTTCTTGAGGGCCCTCACCAGGGTTTTATTGGATGATTCTGCTAAACCATTCCCCTGGGGGTAATATGCCGTAGAATGAGTTAATACAATATTGTATCTTTGGCAGAAATTTACAAACCTGGTCGACTTAAAAGCTTGAGCATTATCGGTTACAATCCTTGCAAGACAGCCAAACCTAGATATGATATTATCTTCTATAAAATTCATGACCACAGCATCTGTAGCTCTTCTTGTAGGTATGGCTTCCACCCATTTCGTGAAATAGTCTGTGGCTGTCAGTATCCATTTATGTTGGCCACTTGATGGGGGGTGTATTTCTCCTATAAAATCTAATCCCCATTTCTGGAAAGGTTCATTTACATGAATGGGAATCAAGGGCAAAGATGCTAACTTCTGTCTTTCTGCAAACCTTTGGCACTTGTCACATGCTCTGACCCAAGCAAAGGTATCTGAATACAATTTTGGCCAGTAAAAACCAGCCTTCAAGATTTTATTGGTTGTAGCCCTCCAGCTGTAGTGTCCTCCACATATTCCATCATGGAATTCTGTCATTATATTCTGCACTTCATTTTCTGTGAGGCATAACAGCAATATACCCAAAGGGTCTCTCCAATAGAGCTGTCCATTGGCAATGACATACTTCTGAGACCTCATCCTTACAGCTCTGTACTTTACCTTGTCACATCCCGGAGGACAGCTAAGTGTCAACAGATATTCCACTATTTGCTTATACCAAGGACTAGTCAGATATTTCACATGTACCTTCTGTGTGGCCATTTCTAGTCCATGTTGCTCCTCTTCTTTTTCTGATTCTTCATTTGCTACCATGGATAGATTAATGCCCAGAGCCTGATGATTAGATTCAGATAACATCTTGGCAAGTCCCTGTCCCTTGATCAATTTAGTAGGCTTTATGTCTAGATCATACTCCTGGATTTTTGCAATCCATCTTCCCCTTCTGCCCTCACTGTCTCCCTAAACTAGAATGTCTTTTACAGCTGCTGTGGGAACATAAGCAGTAATATGGGATTGCAAAATATAAACTCTAAAAGCTTTAAGGGACTTTACCAGGGCATATGCCTGCTTCTCCAGTATATTATATTTCAATTCAGCATCATACAGCACCTGACTGAAGAATGCTATGGGCTGTTCATATCCTTCTCCGTTTTTCTGCAATAACACTCCAGCAATTGTATGAGGTGAAGCAAATGAAAATACCATAAATGGCTTACTGTAATCTGGTCCTGCTAGCACGGGAGATTCAGCAAATGCTTGTTTAATTCTTGCGAATGCATCCCTAGACTCCTGGGACCACCTAACTTCATTGTCCTTTTTCAGCATATTGGTTATGTGCCTAACTATCTCTGCGTAGTTAGGAATGAATCTCCTTAAAAAAATTATTCGGCCCAAAAACACCTATACTTCTTTCTTATTTCTTGGCAGAGAAATGCTATTTATTACTTCAACTCTCTTAGGATCAATTTTTACACCATCCTTAGTCACAATATGTCCTAAGAGTTTTCCTTCGTCTAATGCAAACAAAGATTTTTGGGGATTCAGAGAAAGGCCGTACCTTCTGCATTTTTCGAAAGTTCTTCTCAAATGTACAATATGCTCATCATCACTTTTTGAGAATACCGTGATATCATCAAGATATACCACCAAGAACTTGTCCTGTTCTCCAATAAAGGCTATGTCCATTGCCCTTTGAAAAGTAGCACCTGCATTAATCAGTCCAAATGGCATCCTTGCATACATAAAGGTTCCCCATGGCGTGGTGAACGCGGTCTTCTTCTGATCTTCTGGGAAAACAGCTACCTGATTGTAGCCTGAAAATCCATCCATCATTGACATTCTGGATGCTCCCACCACTTTCTGCAGGATGTGATCCATTTTAGGCAGTGGGTAATTATCTTTGAGAGATGCTCTATTCAAATTTCTGAAGTCTACACACAGCCTGATTTCTCCATTCTTCTTTCTGACAGGAACAAGATTCGCTATCCATTCTGAGTACCTCAAGGGCACAATTATTTTGGCCTTCAACAATTTTCTAATTTCTTTCTCAATTGAGGGAAGAAGCAGGGGGTTAATCTGCCTGAGCTTCTGTTTATATGGCTTTGCATCTTCCCTAAGTGGAATCTTGTGTTGTATAACATTTACATCAAAAGTTTTTAGGTCCTCATAGGACCAGGCAAAAACATCTTTATAAGACTGAAATAATTTCAAATACTTTTCCTTGTATTCCTCTGAGATTCTTTTAGATAATTTAACAATTTTGGGATCAGTAGCAGTACCCAGATTCAAATCTCTCATTTGGTCTTCTTCTACTGCTTTGTTTGGCTGCATGGGAACATCGTTCTTATTGAATAATCTTTCTAGAGGCACTAGACCTCTAGGGATGACATTTCCTTTTAACTGCAGCACTTTATTTCCTGCTATATTCTCTTCCCATTTACCTTCAGCAATGTTTTCAGCTTCTTCCTCCTCATCATCATCAATTTCCATGCCTGTGAATTCTCCCACTGTCTCCATGAATCTCTTCATCTGTTCGTCATCTTCAAAGACCTGCCAATGCTTTATATTGTCTGGGATAGATGGTCTGTAACGTACCTCTACTTCATATCTTAACAATGGGTTCTGAGGAGGTCGGAACGTACTAGCAGCCACATCAAGAGAGTCTGCTATTCTGTTATGCTCCCGGGGCATGAACTGTATATTAAATGCTAAGAAGAAATTTTCTATCATGTCCCATACTTCGTTTCTATATGCTCTGAGCCGAGGATGTTTAGCTTGACATTCATTCTTAATCTGCCTCACTATTAGCTCAGAGTCCCCAAACACTTTCAGACATTGGATGCCCATGTTTCTAGCTGTCTGTAGGCCCAATAACAATGCTTCATACTCAGCCACATTTTTTGTAGCTTCATACTCCAATTTGAAAGACATCGGTACCCATTTTCCTGTGGGGGAGATTAGCAATACCCCAGCCCCATTACCTTCCCTGGAATTTGCTCCATCAAAATGCAAAGTCCATATTTCTGATCCCTGATCTTCCTTGTATTGCTCAGCTTGGATTCGACCAAAGAGAGGCTCGTGTGCACAATTTTGATTCTCTTCTAACACAAAACATGAGAAATCACCCTCTTTATTATAAACTGGAGAATTGTCTGAACAATCAGCAGTGGTCACCATTTTAACAAATCTGGTCTCCCTATAAAGCCTCCTCTCCTGACCACCAAAGACTGGGACAGTAGCATATGTTAAATCCAATTTAATTGATCCCCCAATCTTAGTACCCCAGGACCTTGACAACAACATGCCAAAGCGAGCTGGGATATCAGCGACCACAATGTCCATGACCACACTTTTTACTGGGATTTGAGCTAAATTAACTACTAAATCTTTTATCATTCCCAAGCATTTAACCCTTTTAGAATCAAATGAATATAAATCTTTATATGGCCTTGTAATTTGCAGCCCTAGTTGCTCCATGACAGACAAAGGCATAAGATTATGGGAAGCTCCAGAATCTAGCATACAATTGTGAAGCAGCAGGTCATGAATGACTAGGGACACATAAAAGGGAGGAGTAGAAGGGTCTATCTCCTCAACGTGTGGGCCAAAGACTACCATGGGTATTTCTTCTTGAAGATTTAGACTATCAGGTGCAATTGGTAGTTCATGAAGAGGCATGAAAGAGGTAACCTGAGACTGATATACAGGCTGTTTTAACAATTCAGTCAGAGGAACAGGAATCTTAATCTTTTCAAGCTCTCTTTGCAAATTAAAAGCAGATGTGGACTTTTCTATCATTACTTCTTTTGACTCCTTATTCTCAACTGAGGACTTGACTTCTTTTGACACTGGCTCGGCATTAGAAGGATTGGCTATTTTAGAGGAAGAAGGAAACTGATCAGTTGACTGCAAGGGGATATTCAGGAGATTCTTACCTTTTTCTACGCATTTCTTTGTTGCTGATTCCTTCTGAGCAGATGTTTCTTTCTGAGGTGGATCTTCTTCTTGTTCCTGAGTTCGGGTCCTCTTCCTCGAGGATCTGAGATCATATTTGACATTGAATTGGGCCTCCATGAAATTAGCAAATTGCTTGCAATAATGGTCAATGTCTGCTTCTTCATCTTCTTCTTGCAGGGGACAGTCCATATCATCATTGTTTGAAAAAGCCAAATTGGAATCTTCTAATCCATAGGCTGCCTCTCCAGTGGAGTCATCTGCTGGTCCTTCCAGGTACAAGGGGTGAGGTACCTGATCTTGCTGCTCCCTTGTCTCTCTCGGAAATATTTGGAGAGGTGGCCTCTTATACTGGGGATTGTACCCTCTGTTCGGAGCATTGTAATAGTTCTTGGGAGCTGCGTTTTTAGCTTCTAGTTCCATCTTGACCATCTTCTTTATCATTTTACCTATTTCATCCATTTTATCTGAATCTTTATCCTGGTTAGAGGTAGAAACCTCTTCTTTACCTTTCCTCCTGGTATCTGGTTTAGTTCTCCCTTTTAACTTTCCCGTGGAGGCAAAGTTCGCTTCTAGTTCCAGAGCATCTGATTGTGCATCATCTAGTGTGGCAGGTTTCCTTTCTCTCAAGGAGAATCCGAAGTCAAAGTCGAAGGCTGCTATGAATATTATCTTGGCAGCAGCTTCATTTGGCTTCATTTCCGGAGGCAGGCTTAGATATAACTTGTTGAACCTTTTGATAAATTCTGATACTCCTTCATTCTGTTTCTTCTTCATAGTATAAAATTCGGTGAGACACTGACCGTGATCTTTCTTTTCTCCCCATTTTCTGAGAAAATCATTCTCCATTTGATCCCAGGTGGTTATTGAGCGATTTCCCAGTGTCTTAAACCATTTTCTGGCTTCTCCTTCCAAAGACTGCACAAATAACCTCAAAACCACATCCAGATGTTCAACATTCAAATTTTCTGCAAAAGAGCAGAAGGTCTCGAGATGTTTCTGAGCATCAATATCATTTTCACCATTAAACCTTGGCAGAATCTTCAGATAATCCTGCGGCATATCATTCAACACCTGGGGTAAAGCCAGAGGAGCATATTTGTTCAGGAGAAATGCAGGAACATTGGCCATTGGGGGCGGTGGAGGTTGCACAACAGTCTGAGAAACAAATGAAGGGAGAGGGGTAGGGGGAAGCGGAGTGTGAATAACAATGGGAATATATTGCACCGAGGTCTGAGGTGTGGATGGGAATAGTTCTCGGTTAACAGAAGCTACCTCAGTGACCTCTTTAATTTCTTCAGCCTCGAAAACAGGATAAGATTCTTCCCCAATTAAAGCACTTCCCCTACGTGGGGTTTCTAAATAAAACTCAGGGTTTTCCGTTCTAACTTCTTGAGAAGAAGAGGGCGGATAATCTTCAACAGAACACTCAGGATTTTCAGCACGGGCTGACTTCCTCTCCTTCCAAACTCTTTTATGAATGATTTTCTCTGGGTCAGACACGTAGGGTGTTTTCAGTTGAGCTGTATCTGACCTCAAATGCGGCCTACGAGGAGCCAGGACTACCGATAAGATTTATCAAATAAAGACCAATGGAGTCGCCAAGGTGAGAAATCTGCAACTCTTCACCTCCCTGTGCTCACCTGATTAGAGAGTGAAATAAGATGTCGAAAACCCAGGGAAACTGATATTCTTGAATTCGTGTCCCCGGCAACGGCGCCAGAAAGATGTTGTGGATGATTTTGTCACCCTCCTAGAGACAGCCTAGAGTTGCCATAGACCAGTGCCTAGGACATCTTAATATAGCAAGGAGTCCTTTATAGTTTGGGTTGTCAGTCCAAGGGACTCACCTACTATCTCCTGTTTTAAACAAAGAACTTAAATTAGATTGAATTGGTCCAAATTCCCTCTCAGAGGCTGATACAAGGATAGGAGTAAGGTAAAGACATCATGTAAAACTTCAGCATGAAAGTATCAGACAGTTAAGAGACCGCTTTACTGCAAAAAGGGTCGGTTCATATGATATATCACAGAAATCAAATATCAAGAAGTGCAGGGAGTGAGAGAACATTAGAAGATATTACTGGCAGAAGGGCGCATCAATTTACGAATCCTTGAGCCACCAATATAGCAGAACTTATGAAAAGAGTGAACATGGAACAGTATATCACTTCTAGGCCTATTTAAAGCGCTTGACTAATTCCAGAAAGGGCACCACTTAAGATGAATCCTTACTGCAAACTAGTGAGCCACTCGCATTCTAGAACATGATACAAGAAGAAAGTTTGCATGAAAAAGGATGATATATTAACACATGAGAAAAGTTACATACTGTAATATACCAAAGACCAGAATCCTCAATACAGTCATAACCCCTCCTCACTGAGACCCTACGGGCTCTGAAACTTCATACAGAAATATCACAAGATGAATACAGTAGTCTTCTCATTGCTCAGCTTGCTTACAGAAATCTGGAACCCCAACAATGTCTTCTTCTTCTGTATTTATAGAGAAGACTGAAACTTCTAGAGGAGGGGGGAGGGAAAAGGAGCAATTAATGACTACATTTCAACCCAATGGCGGAAAACACTCGCGCCTTTTTCATGAATGACAAGTTATAAATAAATACCTAACCACCTATATACAGAAATTAATGCTGGGAGATAAAAATCTCCTTATGTACAAGACAGAAATAATAAAATATATACATCGGGATGCTTCTGGCTGAAGGTAAATCTGCTACCATGAGAGTCCTGAGAAAATCTCCCATCCAGTACTGTACGCCTGGCCTTTGATTTTGAATTAGAGTCCCGGACCTTAAATGCGAGGTGAACTTCTCTGGAGGGTTCCGAGAATTTGCATCTGTATTTTCTTTAATGGCAGTCATTTCATGCATCTGCTCTCAGTCTTTTCCATTAAATTTCGCCCACAGGAAATCTCCTTCTGATATGTTCTTGATTCTCTGGAATGGAGGCGGTGGATTTAGACGCCCCTTCTACCGTTTAGAACCTGCAAAACCCCGAAACTGTTAGAAAAACTGACTCAGACGAAGGCAGAGGTGACGGAAGTGTGAAGGGAGGAGATGATGGGGACACAGATTAAAAACGGTGACATACAGGGCGTTGGGAGTGAACAATGGAAGTTTTCGCAACAAGAATGAAATGTCACACAATGGGGTCGGGAAGAAAAACTGGCGGCGAATGTGAATAAAACACATAAATATATATATATATATATATATATATATATATATATTGGCGCGGAGGGATGTACAGGGGGAGGCACATAGGCGAACAGGGGGCAAATGGGAGGCGACGTGGAGGGTGAATTAATGGGCGGAGGCGTGTAACAGTGACATGGTGGTGGGCTGTGGGACGTGGCGGGTACGTATCAATGGGCGGACGATTTTGTTGCATCTCCGCCGTTGGATGGAGATCTGGAGATCCAACGGTCTCTGTGAGTCCCGCTGCACAGCCATCGGTTGAAGTTTAGCGTGCGGGGGATGGGCGGTTTCCAACTCGTACCAAAAACACGTGGCACATCCCGTGTGGAATCGCTGGTGTTCAGTCCGAAACCGCCAGCCTACAAGAGTGGTGCGGGGGGAAAACTGCCAGTTTTGTTGCGTGCCGGGGCCATATGTGGGGTCCTCACTCTTTTTGACGATCACCGCGCCGTTGATTTAATTGAATCGGACGGTTGCAATGGCGCCCTGGGTAATAAACAATAAGCCCCTTTCCCTTTCGGCCGGTGGTCCTGGGGCTCGAGTCACATGAAAATTAGAGTGGGAGGGGCTAGGATCTAAGGGGCTTCGGTCCGATATATAAAATATGAATTTTGAACATTCGAGCAGAGTATTTTTTAGAGCGGCATGGGGGTTTTTTAGCCATGAAATATAATGGAAAACAGGTTTGAAAGGGTCACACAACTTACTTTGGAGGGGAAAATACAACACCGTGTTACCTCTCGTGATTTGCCTTGATGTAACTAAGTAAAGGAGAGCTAGATGAGGATCATGGTGAGCCCAGCCCACTAGTTTCTACTCCAAAGGTTGCCTTCAATTTTCCCTTCGTTTTTATTTGTATTCTATTAGAGGTGTATCAAAGGCTGGATAGTTTCAAAGTACTTACCAGATCCTAGTTTGCTTCTATGTTTTTCTCAAGTGCCTGGTCAAAGGTTGGATAGTTTCAAAGTACTTACCAGATCCTGGGCTGCTCTTTGTTCTGCATCTGTCATTTCCCTTTCTTATTGTATCACTCCATTCCATAAATCAAACTTTAAAGAGATCCTTAGGCATATATGAATTGCCCCATAGATTACTCTTGAACCTGAATGTTTCAATTAAATCCTCTTATGACTCCATAGCCCAATGGATCGAAACTTGCCATCATCTTTCTTCATGATCTTAGCTTACTCTTTAGCTTGCAACTTCTCACCTTTGAACCTATTTGCATATAGATCTTTCCGCCTTAGACAGCAACTATGTTCAACCTTCTGAGAAAACCAAACAAAACCCTTGGCCTTCATAACTAGCCTAATATCATCACCCTAAACTTCAAAGACAATATCCATCTTTGTACATATTGGAGAGATCCATCTCCGGATTCAGGAGGGCTAGATCCTAGAATCCCAAAGTTGGTTGAAATGATGTTAACTCTATGATCGGACTTTTCCAATCTTGCTTGTTACAGAGACCTAACATTTCCCCTCGCGAGAGGGCTGGACTGAACTGTAATCTCCTTTGTCATAGATGATTGTTCCTATTTTTTGCAGCCGAGCCACCAACCTAACATTTCGGCGATCATTGGGATCAACCCAGACTGTATTCGCACGATTGTTCTATTTTGGTACCGAGCCACTGAATCCTAATACTTCTGCCTAAGGGATCGAACCCGTAAACTCGTTCCATGACGATTGTTCTATTTTGCACTCGAGCCACTCGAACCTAACATTTCATATTCTGGCCAGTACTCATGACTTGAGCTTTCATCTTTTCCCTTTATTTTCACATAAACCTTGAGAGTAAAAAGCAGCCTTTCAAGCACTACCAAGAAATGGTAATCATGATGGAACTTGTTTGAATCAGTGACAAACTAGGTCAACCCTAGGATTCTTTTAAGTTTTCATCTAACCTTGAAAAATCAGCTGGCTTAGCCATAAGAGTAGACTGCCTTTGTCTCGCAACCTTAGCTAAGTTTTGAAACAAAGTTAGGATATTCTTAACAACCACAAAACTGAAAAATGACTTAGAAAAACCTAAAAATATTTTAGATTGGAATTAAATAAACATGGTGGTGGACCATAAGACCTTTTACCTTTGAAAGGAGCTAAAAATTTCCACTTGGCGACTCCACAATCCTAGCAGACCTTAAGACTCCACTGGGAAGAACCCTTATCATTATAAAATCAGTCAAACTCAGTTAGAGGACTGTAGGATTAAGATTTGTGTAAACAGTTTAGTTGACCCTTCAAATATTGTCATATCTGGTTGAACTTTTCTTGTTTACTTGGGTCTTAAAACTTAGCATAGTGGCTCCTAAAAAGATTCACACTAGAGCCCATCCCGACCCTGATCCACCTGAGATAGTTGACAACCCAGAAAGAATCCTTAGGAAGTCTCCTAAGATACAATCTTCAATTGTTTTCAGATCACCCTTGAGAGCTAATTCAGTTCCTGAGAATCTTACATCTCTACAAGAATCATATGGTGGTGGAACCATAAAACGTTTTACCTCCTTAGGAGTGCAAAATTTTCCACCTGGTGACTCCACACTCTGAAACTCCCAGAAGACCAAATGACTCCACTGGTAGAAGACCCTCAACTGATTGACCGGACACAATGACCTCTTTTTTGATTTACAAACATGATTCCGAGAATACAACGAATATACGCCCCAATGAGTAGAGATCATATCCCTGGGTTTCCACATAAGATGCCCCGGATGAATTGGGATGACAACCTGCCTGTTTTCCAAGGTGAAAAGTTTGATGACCCTCTATTACATCTCATCAGATTTCATATACATGTATGGAGGTTGAAATTTGAATGGCATGAAGACTGCCTAATGAAAATGTTCATGTTAACATTAGAAGGAAAATATAGGGATTGGTATGAATGCTTAAGATCTAGTAGTTTGTTTTCTTTAAGAGACCTTGAATATGTGTTCTATGATAACTATAAAGAAAACACTACATCATTATCATTGGGTGCAATATATTATGATCCATCACAAAACATCACCCAACACATTATATATAATGAGGAAGCTTTGGAAGAGATGCATCCTAAAGATCTTTTAACAGCCATTCATGAGTTTAATATCCTATTGAAAAATTTTAAAAAAATAGATGAATCAGTTGAGGAAAAGATGATCCAAGCAGTAAAAAACATTCCTCAAGATATCCCTGAAAACTCAAATATTGATTCATCATCCCTTATATCCGAGGCTCAAGAAGACATCTAGCCTCAAAATCAGTCTTCACAAGAGACAGAGAACTGTTGTACTCCTGTTCAAAGGAACATAGAAACATCCTTCCCTTTGACAGAAAAAGAGATAGATCAGACTATTTATAAACAATCAGTCTCTGAAATTTTTTGCGAAACAAACACTCTTGCCCATTCACATAAAGAACTTTGTTGTATATATTTAGAAAGTTATCTTGTAGATCAATTAGAAGAAAAGCAAACTGATGACCCAATATTTTCGACTGACAAAATTGTTTATTCAGATTATTTTCCGAATTTCGATCAGTCTGATGATGATGATGATGAGTTCCAAGAAAAAACTAATCATGCAGGGCAACCAGCGTTTGATTGGTGTTATCATTTTCACCATCACCAGCTTGAAAGCCAAAAACATCTGTTTCAATCCATCACTAATGGCTTTCACATAATTGGAAATCAGCAGCCTTTCAACTCAGAAGGTGAAGAGAAGAGCAATAAAGAAATTTTTGAGCAAAAGGAGCTTTCTCTTGAAAAAGAGGAAACCTCTAAATACTCCCCTGCTCAAGAATATAATAACCTCTTCATACAAATTAATCCACTGAATACAAACATACCAGGGTTACCAGAGGACAACACTGTTAAATATGATGAGTCCTCCAGTTCAGAGGATGATGAAGATGAAGGAGAAAAACAAATAGAATACTATCCTGCTGTGGATATATCATCTTCTCAAGAAGAAACTTCTCCCTTCACTGATATTAGTCTGTCATTTAAAGAGCCTGAATTTATATCAGAAGCAAGCATAGATTCAAAGAAAGAAGATATTTCACTGTTTTCTATTTTGCAGGTTAAAAATGATGATACTTCCAAGCTACATACTGAAGAGATAGTCTTCAAAGCTGATGTCTTAGAAGTAGATGATCTACCAATTGTGGAGAATCAAAAGGAAGAGAATCTTCATCTTTTCTTTGTTGATCCTATGGAAGAGTATGTGGAAATCCCGACTGGCTCAAATTATCAAGCATTGACCCTTTGCAAGAGCCAGAGACATGAAAAGATGTCACCTTCTGTGATAGCCTTGACATTGAAGGTTAACCTTAAATATGTTCTATGGATACCTCTGACAAGCAGCCAGAGTTACTACTTCTTCTTGACATTACTCAGCTGGCTGCATTGGCACTTTTGTATCATATGACTATGTAAATACTCCATGTTTAGAATAGGTTAGATAGGAATGTCAATAAAGCTCAGTTCCGAGCATGTAGTTAGTTGTTGTTTTCTGCTTTGGAGAAAAATCAAGAATTCAAAAATACAAAAACAAAGAAAGAAAGAAAAGAGGGCAGAAATGAAAAACAAGAAAGGCACAGCCCCATGCCAAAAAGAGAAATAAATTTGAAAGTGTGCAAGCTTAAATGCCACTCCTGCAAAACACACTTCTAGTTAGTCAAACTGTTTAATCTTGACTAATTGGCTTTCAATTTTCTGTTGATAAGGTAGTGAATTTGATTTTCCAAACCGTTTAATCTTGGCTTATCAGTAGATAGATTAGGATAGAAATTAAGGTTCAAACAAACTCAAAATCTGAACCAAAGTTTCCAAAGAGAGATGACTCAAAACTGTTTTATTTTTCTGAGTCATAAAAGAGAAAAACTGGTTCTTATTTGCCCAAAATCTGAATCAGATATCAAGAAAGAGACAGCTCAAAACAAAATTAAAAACAGAGCTGTAAAGAAAAAGAAGGCCATAATGAGAAACTTTCATATCTTAAGCCTTCCATTTTGATTTAATTTTCTGCAAATAATAATCTATGTGCAGCTTGTTTTTATGCCATAGATCATAGCAAGTCGAACAGCTCAATCTTGACTTGGCTATTTTTAAATTTCTGTTGTAGAATTTAGAGAATGAAAGTTTGTTGGACTGTTTAATCCCAACAGACAGTAGACTAGGTAGAGAAATATCTGAGCTCAACTGTCTAATCTGAGTTCAGGGAGAAATAAGAGATAGAAGTAGATTAGGTTTCCTGCTTTCAAAAGAATAAAATATGTGAATAAGAGTTTGCCAATCCAAGTGCACTCTGATGAAGAAAAAATGTTAGATCAGTAGGATTGGGTAGGTAGAGGTTGTATTGATGAAATTCATTTTTCTCCTCATGACTGATATTATTTGTCAAAGAAAGGAAAGAGCAAGCAATGGGTCAGGCACCAGTCAGCATTCTAGAGAAATCAAGTCTGAATTCTTGATGCCTTCAAGAAGGCACCATCCCCAAGTGGAGCCACTGTTAGCCACCTATATTTTTCCATTACATCAGCTGGTGGCTAAATATTCTTTGCAGCCTTCAAGAAACAAATTCAGGCCTGAAATTGTTGGTGCTTGAAGTCTGTTGGTAAGATCATGAACTGCTGGTTGGTTCTTCATACTTTTCCTTCTCTCAGCCTCTGATATTCCATGAAAATCCTAGTCAAGTACTGCTGCATCCCTTTTTCTTTTCCCTCCCTTGCTTCCGTTTTACCTTCATTCTTCCATTTCCCTTTATTCATGAAAACCCCACCAAACCATGTGTTATTCCTCGTCCCTCCATTAATCTCTTTCCCCAAGGTTAAAAAACCCATGTTTTAACCTTATCGGAATTATATTTCCTTTTGGAATTCTTTGGAAAAACCATAGAAAACACACGTTTCTATGCGTTAGGCTTAGACCCCTCAGGCTAAGCCCCTGCCTTTTCTTCCCCCATATGCCCCGACGCCAGAACCACGTGCTAAGTCCGACAGGCGCTTAACTCTTGGAATTTATTTTTTACCCGAAACATTGAAAAACCTTCGTAAAACACAAAAGTCGGGTTTATTTTATTTTCCGCCAAAGAAATTATGTTAAAAACTCGACCGTCGATCTGCCCCATGGATCAACGGTGCGGAGTACCCCTCACCTGGTGGACCCCCTCCCCCGCGCTCTTTTCCAAAAACCATGGTATATATCCCACACCACCTTTCGTCGAGTAGCGGTTTTATCCCATCGGCCAGCGATTCCACACGCTGGCCGACACGTGTCCTCCACCTCGTTCCCAAAACTGTCGTCCTTCTGCTTCGCCCGCGCATTATCTTTCGTACCATAGCCCCACGGTGGGATCCACCTCCACCGTCGGATTTGGGCCCTCCCATCCGACGGTTGCCGATCACTTCTTCTGTCCGGCCTTTAGCAGACTTGCCTGCCTGTTAAATTTCCCCCCGCACGTTCGAAAGCCGATCTTCACCGTCGATCTTTGCAGATCGACGGTTCTCATGCAACCACTCAATTCCATCGTACAATCCCCTTTTTCCTCCGCTGACTTTTCAGAACTCCCTCGACTGTTGATCGCAATTAGATCAACGGCTCCGATTGCTCCATTTTTCCCGCACGCCCTCCAATGCAGGTCGCCCATATAACGCAGGATTTTCTCATTTTGATTGTATTTTGCAAGTTTTAAGGTTCTTTTGTCATGTTTTAAAGAAATTTTGAAAGATGAGGGTGACGACTCTCGTTCTTTCGATTTATCCAAGAAGATCGTCCGCAGGGTGAAGAACAATGCTATCGACGAGGTTTCATGAGCCCGGTTGCCGCGCATTCCTGTAAAGCTTGAAGAATACCGTCAAAATCAACGTAGAGAAGGAGTATCAGGTTTTTTAAGACAACAGTGAACGAGAGCAGCAGATTAGTGGATATATTGGCGGGGATTACGGCTAAGACGGTTATCAAAAGCCTAATCCCCGACTCGGAACACAGATTAAAGGAAAACCTAAAAGTGTTCATCAGATACGTTGCCTCCACCGCCATACTTTGAGGCAAATTGATTCCTCAACCACCGCAGTGCCACCTATTGCCTCAGAATGCTCAATCAGAGGATAAATTTATTGAACAAGATCAGATATTATGCCTCGGAACAACCAAAGAAGTTATTTCTGCACCAGATTTAATGACAGAATGTTTGCAGAGTAACCCTAATAGTACGCAGAGCCTCAAATGTCAACAAAAGCTCCTTCCGAGCTTACTTCATAAGTATAAGCGCATTAATGCAGTGGAACACCTGTATAAATTCTTCATCGAGCCTCCCAGGCCAGGAAGACATTAATTCTGCATTAATTGTATTTTGAGATCTTTTTATCAGATCTCACCTCCTCATCCTTCTATAAATACTCCAGAAGAAGATGAGTGAGGGGTTGGATTAGTTGGTTGTCAATGTAATTTCTGAATTGTTGTAGCTGTTTCTGAGTGGAAAACTCTTGACTGTAAATAGTGGTTTCATGGGCTCTTGGAGCTCTGCTTGTAATAGATAGGTTAGGTTGTGAAGAGAGATGGATTAAAACATTGGATTTGAAGATTGTAACCGGTTTGAAGCAATCAATACAAGCTGATTTATGGGATCCTGGTCTATGCTGATGGTGATGTTATTCTCACTGTAACTTGTGTTTTGTTCCTTTTTTCAATTTGTTTCATTTTCCACTGTAAAGAACAGTTTAAACAGTGTTAGGACCTACTGTATATCAGTAACCTTCTCTGGCTGAGAAATCTTTATTTAAATGTTTTCTTTCTGCTGTGTTATTTAAGAATGATTTAATTCAGTCTAAGTACAGAGATGCTGGCGTTCCCTCATCTTTTCGTCACTGCTGAATGTTATTTTTAAATGTTACTTTCATATATGTTGTGTAAGGAATGAATTGAGGAAATCAAAGGTTAGCCCTGAGTCCCTTTCTTGTTTGCTCAACTATTTGATCGTTTCCCTTAGGATGTGTCAAAAGCTGACTAGTTTCGAAGTACTTATCAGATCTTAGGCCATTCTGTGTTATCTCTGTGATTGTCTTGGAAGTAATTAAGTAAAGAAGAGCTAGGAGAGGATATGGTGAGCCCAGCCCGCTAGTTTCTACTCCAAAGGTTGCCTTCAAGTTTCCCTTCGTTTTTATTTGTATTCTATTAGAAGTGTATCAAAGGCTGGATAGTTTCAAAGTACTTACCAGATCCTAGTTTTCTTCTATGTTTTTCTTAAGTGCCTGGTCAAAGGCTGGCTAGTTTCAAAGTACTTACCAGATCCTGGGCTGCTCTTTGTTCTGCATCTGTCATTTCCCTTTCCTATTGTATCACCCCATTCCATAAATCAAACATTAAAGAAATCCTTAGGCATAGATGACTTGCCCCATAGATTACTCTTGAACCTAAATGTTTCAATTAAATTCTCTTATGACTCCATAGCCCAATGGATTGAAAACTTGCCATCATCTTTCTTTATAATCAAAGCTTACTCTGTTTGCTTGCAACTTCTCACCTTTGAACCTATTTGCATATAGATCTTTCTGCCTCAGACAGAAACTATGTTCAACCATCCGAGAAAACCAAACAAAACCCTTGGCCTTCATAACTAGCCTAATATCATCACCCCAAACTTCAAAGACAATATCCATCTTTTTACATATTGGAGAGATCCCTCTCCGGATTCAGGAGGGCTAGATCCTAGAATCCCAAAGTTGGTTGAAATGATGTTAACTCTGTGATCGGACTTTGCCAATCTTGCTTGTTATAGAGACTCTACTAGCCGTGGAACCATGGGCATGCTCCATTGATGGAGTAGACACCCTTGTCCTCTTAGCTCCTAAAAAATAAAAAATGAAACTTATTAACAACTAATATAACTCACAAAACTGAGAAAAAAACAATTCCATATGTACACACATGTATGTATATGTGTGGATATTTAATATTATATTTAAATGCCATGAACATCCCTCGATCCCTGATCCCCCTCTCTCATAGAGATATGAGATTCTATTGATTTTCGTCATTCATCCTCCATAATATATATATATCTACAATGGACATTTACAATTATTTTTTTAAATTACTATTTAAAATAAATTCAAAATTAATTTCAGAAAATGATTGTAATTTAGTGTACAGAAATTATGTAAAACACAACATTCAAAGCACTAATTGATGTGTGAAACTCAATTTAAGCAATTTTTTTTATAAAAATGTTAAGTTCACCAAATTGGACTTTACATGGTGGGAGAACCCTTGATATATAATTGAAAACATGGTGGGAGCACACTTGGTATAAAATTGAAAAAAACACATGGTTATTAAAAAAGAAGCATGAAAGTCCATTTAAACAATTTTTTTTTTAAGTCCTCACATTTTAATTTTATAAAAATGTGAATTTCACCACTTGTTGCAAATGTGAAGTTCACCAAGTTGCACTTTACATGGTGTGATGGGAGCACACTTGGTATATAATTGAAAAAAACACATGGCCATTAAAAAAGATGCATTTATAAGTACAAAACACACACATATCCAAGATATGTTACAATTTCCATCAATAAATTTTGAAGGAGAGTGTCTCAACACTAATTCATCTTTAGGAGATGAATCTTGAATTTTTGAAGAAGAGTGACTCAAAACTATATCATCTTTGAGAGATGAATCTTGCATTGGAATTTCCCTGTATAATTCTAATTCATCTATTAAATCATCTTTGATAGATGAATCCTGAATTGGCATTGCCCCACGCAATAGATCAACAAACATTTTATTCACATTTGTACAATGTCTTATACTAAAAAAATAAAATGGGCTAACAATATTGTTTTTTATTCCATGTAGTTGTTTTAGCCTCTCCTTCTTAACTTGGTACACACATTTCATCTTGTTGCACACACGTTTAGAACTAGTGAAAACTACAATTCCATTTGATCCATACTCCCTAGTTGTTCCCAAGCCTTCTATCAATCCAATATAATATGCCTTCTTGTTTTTTGTTCTTCCTGGCATATTCATTTTCCCTTGGATTACCTTGCTAGTCGCAATATTGGAAAGCCCATATGTAATCACTACTTTCCCTAGATTGGGATATTAAGAAACATATATGTATAATGTCCATTTTTCAACCATATTTAGTGGGTTTTTTTTTTCCCTAAAAAAAAAAAAATTCAATAAAATATATCAAATTAACATTTATTACAAATGCATGGGATAAATGACACATGTGCGATAAATGAGATGCGTTAAATATTGCATTGCCTAGAGTTTAAGGAAGATTTATGACACATATACATGGTTCATGCATGATTTGCCTTAAAGTTTTCCTTATAATTTTTGGCAGAAATCATATCTAGAAATGACATGCCTTAAGAAAGGATGAGATCCATAGGCTACCTATCCCTTTACATGAAATGACATGCCTTAAGAAAGAATGAGATCTAGAGGCTACCTGGCCCTTTACATGCCTTAAGAAAGGATGAGATCCAGAGGCTACCTAGCCCTTTATAGACTCCTTCAGAACTTGTAGAAGTTAAGGCTCAACAAACAAACTAAAATCCTATGGAAGTTCAGCTACTTTTGGTTCATTTTTTAGGCCCTAAAGTTTTCCTTGAATTAATGGCGAAAAGCCTTGATTTTGGGGGATACTATCCTATGGAAGTTCAACTAGTTTAGGTTCAGGTTTTAGGGTTTAAAATTTTCCTTGAATTAAAGGGAGGAAGCCTTTAGTTTGGGGGATCCTATCGTATGGAAGTTTCCTTACTTGAGGTTCTGACTTTACTTGTCTGTGTTTGCTAAATTCAATGTGAGAAAGCCTGATGTTACAGCTATTTCAATTTACTTAGAGAAACTAACGTCACAGTTTTAAAAAACCTTATCTCTAAGAATTTATGTGAGAAATTACATGATCACAACACATGTACATAGTTTTCTTTAAAGTGGTTGTGGTTTATAGATATTAAAATGAAGAACTTCCATTTATATCTGTTCCAGAGATTTATATAGTGAAATGAATCCCATACATGAGCCCAAAATCTTGCAGGGAGAGACAGGATGAGTGTTTTGCATTGGGATTTTCTTTCTATCATGGATTCAATGTATTACATATTTCACCACAAGGCTTTCTGAAATCCTTCCACCATGTTTTGAAATTCTTCCACCATGATTTAGTTATAAACATAATCCATATGATTAACATTGTTATTTCAAAAACCTTAAATCCCAGAACTCAACATCAACTTTGATCTACATGACATTAAACCAAAAAAGTACAATGATAATGACAATGAATAAGGAATTGAACACAATAGATTTCATTCTGAGGATAGTTTTATTCACTGATTTTGGGTTTATGGATCAAATGGACCGGGTGGGGGTTGAACTGAAGACCCCCACCGAACAAACCTGCACCACTACCAACTCACCTACACATTATTACTTAACCGTATACAATGCCACATGTATTTAATTTTTTTTGCTTTCATCGTTGGGTGGAGTGGGGGCCAGTCCTGTGGGCCATCCCCTAATACAAATTTGCATATAACCATAACCCAGGACATAGGGTGGAGCGCAGGAGGCGCTAACCCTTAAAACCGTGATTAAATTGTGAATTAGGATTAATTAATGCCTAATTCGGATTATGGGTGTTATTAAAAAAATTGACCATCCCACAATTTGCGCCACTGGTCGCCGAATTGTAGGACAGTTTTCTAAATTCTAGGCGAGTTTGTAGGAGTGTCTCAGATTTTCTACAATTTGTGGAATAGATAGTGGGAAAACTAGGAGAGGTCATAACTCCTCCAATTTTCGACCAAATTGGATACAAAAAGAGGCTAAGGTACCATTTTATTATTTTGGACTCAATGGAATATGTCTCCGGATCCATAGAACACTCTAGATAGGATTTTTTTGCAGGTTGAAGCCTAAGGGTGCCATGATCTGTTAAACACACACATGGTGTATGAGGAAAGATAAACACACACATAGAAATATAGGCGTTCATTGCATCTCTATTACACATAGATGTACATTTATAATACAATAATGTGACTCTTGGATTCATCTTCCAAGGTCACTTGGACTCCTTTGTGACTCTTCGCCTTCCACACCTACCCATAGAGCATTAGGTGTTCAACATGATCAACCATGGTGTTTTTTTTTTATCTGAATAAGCTTAATCTATTTATATACAAAATACCATTACATGGAGGCTGAGGCCTCAGAAATTATGGCCCGAGAGATGGGAATTCTAGTACAGCCATGACATTTTTCCAAAATAAAAACACACAATGCCGAGAGATAATTACAACAATGAAGCACAGACAGGCATCTCAGCAAAAAAAAGCCGCCCTCATAGGGGAAACCGGCCTAAGAACGCCAACAACAAAACAACCTACAATATTCAGCTCCGAAATTGTAAAAATGTTCCTGCTTATACAGGATAATCTTCCACCCACGAAGGGGAAACCGGCAATCAAAAGAGCAGTGGAATTAAAACCATCTAAACTAAGTCAACATACGATTATCAGAGCTAAGCCTAGCACAACGAGCAGCCAAAAACAAGCCAGCAAAAAGAAAGGCCATTAATTACCTTGAGAGGAAGGAGGATACTTGACCATGCGACAAGCGTAGGCGTTGGGTTCATCCTCAACCTGCATATCAACATTAATACCCGGAGCATCCTGCTTGGTAGCTTCCGCCCCCTTCTTGACCACAGGAGCAGTAAAAAAGCCTCTCTTGAAGACGCCCGCTCTAGAATCCATGAAGGGGTCCTGCGAGGAGCTGCCCTCAACCATCTTCCGCTTCTAACCTTTTTTAGGAGGATAACAGAGCTTATCAATCGTCAATTGTGCCAGAGGATATTTGGTGAGCTCGACAGTTGAATCAAGCAGCTCTTATTTGAAATCAATGGTGATGGTGGCCGTGATAGTGGGCATGTTAAGCAAGCAGGGGAAGTGGAACTGAGCTCAGTGCTGTTGACCCGGGAGGAGACTAGAGAGGCATCTTTCACGCCCCGCGAGAGAGCTCCGCCCGCTGCGAGTCACAGGATAACGACCCCGCATGGAATCAGACAGTGGAGAATATGAGCTAGGCAAGGAGGGAGGAGGGCGACGGGAAGGACCACCATGACTCGAGCCTCATCTGCTTCTCATCCTATGGAGCAAACGAGGCATGGAATGCAGGTGAGTTGAGATGAGCTTGAAAGAACAGGAAGCCGAGGGGAGGGTTAGGGTAGGCGGGCCAAAACTGAGGACCGAAGGCGGATAAGAATTGTTCTCCACAGGGATAGAAATAGAGCGAATGCCGAAACTCTGAGTGCAAAAGGAGCTTTGCGAGAAGTGCATACCAGGAGCAAGGTTTATACAATAGGAAAGCGAGCACCTGCACCCAGTATTGGTTCGAGATCTTGGCTCAGAGACCGCTGAGGAGCAGTAGGAACGAATGGGCAGCATAGCCGGTCTGAAGCATCCCGGAGAAGCCATATCTCTGTGGAGCGAGCATGATTCTGGGCGAATGTGCAACGTAAATGCCCTGGACGGCATTGTGTTAATTCTATTAATTGCATCGAGGACACAGAGTAGGGTGGCAGTGGTATAACCCCACGCGCCAACCCACCACTCTTGCCACCTATCAGACATGCTGGCCACCTGCATCCGGGGAGATCAACCATAG
>JAXQQM020060957.1:0-49155 GCA_034641835.2 Pinus albicaulis | reverse complement strand
AATATTCCTGTTAGGGTCCCGTGATTTGGCCGATTGGTGAGCCAAATGACGATGTAACATCAAACCAAGCTTTGGAGCCCAAGGACCTAGCCTTCCTGGACTCAGAGAGGGCTCTCTCTATATGTGTAAAAGATGTCGGTGTGTTTGCTTATGGTGTTTTGATATTAGGCTAGTTATGAAGTGAGTTTTTGATTTTTGGTTTTTTTAAGTTTGTGAGGGATAAAACTGATCAAAGATATAAAAATGGATAACAAGAAGTTAGATCAACTGGGCTATGGGGTCAAACAGGTCAAGGAAGCTATGAGATGATGATGTAAGGCTGTTGTAGGGCCGATTTGATTCAAGGTAGAAAGGATCTTTGGGCAAAATGGAGTAAATGGACATCAAGTTTGTGAAAGACGAGGGATTTCAAGTGTAACTAGTTGATAGCAGAAATAAACATGTTATAGCAAGCCATTAATCATGCTAAATGTAACTATGAGCTAATTGATACATAGAAATCAAACATTCAATCCATACATAGAAGTATAAGACCTTCTAACTTTGGGAAATGGCTATCAGACTTTGGGGAAAACACATAAGACGGACTAACAACTTGAAATACTATGCCGAAATGCCTAAACACAGTATTTAAGTTATTGGGCACTTTGACAAACAAGCTTTCATAGTTTTAGGCAAAGGGCTAGATCAGGACTAGGCCTCTTTGGTTCAACAAGATGATAATCTAATCAGTCAAAGAGATAGTTTCATGGACAGAACTATGGAAAGTCATAGGTAAGCAGGGCACACCATACATTCTACTCAACATGCATAGAACTTATGAATAAAACTAGCAACAATATCCTTAAGTTACTAAAGAGCAGTTAAGAATTCTTTAGTGCAACTAAGGAAGAAGAAAACATAAAAGCTATGAAGATTCAGGAATTTTGAGGTGCCTCCATGGGCATATCTAAAACTTAATCTCTACTGATCTATAGCAAGCAAGAAGCATGTATCATGAATGAAAACTAGAAGACAACAACAAAGCAAGAAACACTATACCATTCTACCATGTCATGGAATCCATCAACAATCCTTCATCATCCATCAAAAGCATCCAAGAGGCAGTCCAAAATCATAACACAAGTATGTTCTTCAAAGCTCATATGACCAATATATTGCTTCTTCTCTCAAGTTTAGCCTTGTTTTACAATGAAGCCTTTGGAATAAATAGGCTCAAGTGAGGAAAACCTCATGGGGCAACTAGCTATCCCATTGGCCTAATCAAAATATCTGAACTTGTCCTTGAGGCTTTGCAAAGCCCAAGGCACAAAATATCCCATAAAATATCTAAAAAATGCTAAAAACGGGAATTATATTGACTTTGCATCATTTTCCAAGTGCAAAAATAGCTAAACGCACATTTGGAAAAAGCAGATTTTTGAGGTTCAAAAATTACAAAAATACTTCAAATTTATATCAGAAAAAGGTCCCCTGACTTGCCGGAAACATTTTGGCAGCCTTCCCGGTGTCGAAATGAGACTCATGATGGCCCGTTGGAAAGCTCTCTGTGTCTACTTTCTGGCCCAACTAAAATCACCTCAATCTGATGCCTGGAGGTCCTCCAAATCTGTACCTGTGTATAAAAAGCCAGAAAATTGCAGACTGCTGATATGCCGGGCAGAATGTGCAAAAAGTGAGCATTTTTCGCCGATTTGAGGGGGCGAATGATCTCCAAATGCTCTGAAAATCGCTGAGGACCTGATCATGAAATTATGGCATCAAATGGTATCATCCTCCTCCCTTGAAAAATTCTCAAAATGAAATGGCGAATTTATGAGTTTTTGACCAAAAACTCAAAAAATGCCAAAAAACAAAAAGTTGTCAAAATAGGCCCAAAATTGGCGTGCATGACCCTCAAGGGTCCCTAGCAACATGCTCTGAAGCTGAGGCCAAAATTTCAAGTGCTGACATGCCTTTCTCCTCTTTCCGTGCCGGGCTCTTCCCCTTTGCCTTCTTCAGTTTCTCTTGGGCTGCCTTTAGTTTGCGCCTGGAAAACTGATTCAACTTTTGAAAGTGATGTGTCCTCTTCCTTTGCAGCTCCAGATCTATGTTTGCTATTTCAAGCTTCATCTCCAAGTGTTTGTTGGCTCTTTCTAGCCATGCCTCTTTATTTTCTTCAATTTCCTGCTCAAGTAGGGCAGTGAGGGGAAAAGCTTGAAGGTGGGCTTGTTCTTCTTCTTTTTGCTTTTCCAGGGCTCTTTTAAGCCCTATGGTTCTAGGCCTCTTCCACCTAGGCTGGTCTCCCTCTTCTTCCTCATCAAACTCACCGATGAGTTCCTCTATCCTCATTTGCGCCTTAGCTGCCTCATTCTTGTATTTGATAGCCCGTGCCTCATGAACTGCTGTGTGAACATTCATCTGTTTATTTTGGATCTCCAAGAAATGGTTTAAGTTTCTTGCCCGTTGAAGATCATTCTCTAATGCCTCAATTTTCCCCTCTCTATGGATTAGGAGGTTTTCAAGAATGCGGGCTTCATTATCGCTGTCATCACTTTGGATTGGAATGACAGCCAATGCACCTCCATGTTTTTTACTTTCTCCAACCTTGCTTTTCCCTTTGAAGGCAAATCTTGCACTTTTCCTCCTTGGTATGCTAGTGAGGGGTTTCTTGGGCGATTTTCTTTTTCTAGGGACAACTTTTGTCACTTTTGGAGTGGCAGCCTTAGGCCCTTTCTCCCTTGCCGTGCTAGGCTTTGTTATTTTGGGAGGAGGAGACACAACTGATTTACCCTTGACATCTTCTTGAAACTGCTGCTCTCCTTGAGGCTGATGTGTGTCTTCTTCTTGTTCTTCAATTTTCTACCCCTGTTCGCCGACATCAATTTGCTGTTCTACTTCAATGCCTTGTTCAATTTGTGTTTCAGCCTGCTGCCCTTTTTCACCAAAATCAAGCTGCTGCTGTGCTTGGATTTCCTGCTCATTTTGTGGCTCAAGATGCTACTCAATTTCCTGCCCAAGATGTTGTTCCTGTCCTTCAATAA
Organism: Pinus albicaulis; assembly: GCA_034641835.2. Classification (NCBI taxonomy): domain Eukaryota; kingdom Viridiplantae; phylum Streptophyta; class Pinopsida; order Pinales; family Pinaceae; genus Pinus; species Pinus albicaulis. Next base: position 46,132 of record JAXQQM020060957.1, on the reverse strand, counting down.
CAAGCTTCTTCTCTTCTTCTTGTTCCTATTGTTCATCATCTTCTGTTCGCTGCTGACCTTCACCACTGTCCTGCTGCTGTTCCTCATCTTCTGTTTGCTGCTCTTCATCCCTTTCCTCTTGCTCATGACCTTTCTCTTCTTGCTGTCTACTCCCTTCTCCTTCTTCCTGCTGTCCTAGCTGTTCTGTAGTCATTTTGAGCCTTCTAGGAGTAGGCCTGCTGGACAAAGGTATATGGCGATGAATAGGCTGAGTGGGAGATATATGGATAGGAGGAACGGTAGAGAAATCTGGGTGACTGATGAATACATCCCATGGAACCTCTTTCTTCTCTAGCTGATGTAGGATGATAATTTTGATCAGATAATGATGGAAAAGGGAAGGTATTTGTAGAGATGGAGCCTTCTTCTGGACTGTGGATGCCATCTTCTTGATGCTTTTGCATAAAAAGTAAGGGAGATTGAGCTGCCTAGTTCTAGTGAAATGCATCAATAGTCGGACATGGTAGGCATAAACTCGATCAAACCTCCCTTCACAAGTAAAATAATTCATTATGACTTTCATAAGAGGAGTATAGCTGTCAAGAAGATAAGAAAAAGGAAAAATAGCAGTGAAAGTATCTCTATGCTCAGGCTTGATGAAAGGCTTGTAATCTTCCAAGTCAAGATGGGTCTGTTTGAACCATTTCTCGCCATGATATGGAATCTTGGTTGCTTTGGACACTGATCTTGGAGAAAACTTGAAATCCAGGTCTGCTACCTAGAAATGCTTGTTCTGGAACCTCAGGGCGCATAGGTGTGTCAATGGCGAGAAACTTTTGACCTCTTGTATCTTCTGGCAGAAATATAGACAACCTACTTCATGGAAGTTGAAAAGGATGGATGGATGAGCATTAACCTCCTCTGTAGAGATTGGCTCATATCTCTTATGTGAACCACTCCTGTTGTCTTGCCTAGGAGGCATTTTGACCTAGATGTACTTTTGAAGAACCAAAAAGCTTCACTGTCTATAAACTTCCTTCTTGGATCCAAACTGTGTCAATTCACTGTTTTTATAGAGAAATAATGTATTTGGATGATTGCACACTGTTCCCTCACAATATAAAGAACCCCTGCTCCCTTAAAAAGTGGCCTGTCCACCTTTAAAGTATCTCAACTAGCAAACTTTTTAATAAGAGATCACACAGTGAAAAGGAGACAAACTGTTAGGTGAAAATTCTGTGTAAAGTGTCAAAAAATCACTTTGCTTTTGTGAAGTTTGGAGGTTAACAACACATTTTAATCTTTGTCCAAAGTAGACCTTCCAATCATTTCAAACTTGCCTTTCCTAGTGTACCAATCACTCAACAAACTTATGTCCTATGCAATCAACCCTTGGTGTAATCAGACAGTCAATGTCACAGTCCTGGAACAAAGGTGATAAAGTTCTGGAAAATGCTTCAAACAGTTCAACAAAACCTGTAGGAGTTTTCTCTTTTCAGAAAATAATCAAGGCCTGCTATCAAGGTAATACCTTTGTCTTTGTAGAAAACCTTTGCTCTATCTGAATATCAATTTTATCAAAATAATCTTGAAGAACAAAAACAGTCAAGTAAAAACCACAGTGAAAACTGTCCCTTTCTGTGAGTAGTAGGAGTAACTTTGCCCTGTAACTTTCAACAATATAAACTTCCTTTCAACAAAACACCACCCTCTCTTTGCTTAGCTGTTTCTCACACTGGTTTGACCCACACATCCTCCCACTGTAAAAAGTAGCCTTCTTACTGATTTTGCCTTGTGGGACCGAAAGGCACAACACTGTTTTTGGTCCTTTTAATACACAGATGACATTTTTGGAAGGTCACCAATGTTTTATCTAATGATCATTTAGACAAGTGACTCACTGCTCTTACCCTAAAGCGCATTATCCTTCTTTTCTGTTTTCAACAAATGCACACATCTTGGCAGGTTTTAACTTTGTTTTACCACAGCTTTAAGGGTATTTTGCAATTGTTTTTATAATAGTGCAAATTCAATCCCTTTGATATTTTATTTCTAGCCTTATTTCCATAGCACAATCTCGTTTTTGTCGTAAACTCAAACTGTGGTTCCTTAACCTCTTACAGCACTTTGCAGTTTGAAAAACCAAGGGGGTGTGTAATAAATACCTCTACAACTTGATGAAAAGCCTTTGTGGAGAGTTTGAGCAACTTTTTATGTGAACTGGAGGCGTGTTGGAGGGTTTAAACATGCGCGACACTCTGTAGAGGAAGAACGTCGCGCAAAAAGCTAACCGGGCGGCCTGTCGGGTCGTGGTCAGGCACCGTGTACAGGTGCGTCGCGCACACGTACAGGCACTTCGCACGGCAGTTGAACGCCCGTGCAAAAGTCTATTTGAGCACGTCGCGCAATACTCCAGGCACGTCACGCAGTTACAAACAGCCAAAAACTCCTTCAAAACTCTCAAAACCTCCTTGTTTGATCTTGAGGGTAGAAAAGAGGATTTGCTCGGGCTCGATGAATTTCAAAATGGAATGACAATGGCTTTGATCTTTGTTTGAAGTATAGAAAACCAACGGTCCCCTTTGATTTTTGACTTGAGAGGGTTCTTTTCAAAGTTTTGAAAAAGGTTTGTTTTCTTTTTACATTCATATTGGAAACCTCACTTTTCGCAAATGAACTAAATTTCTTTGTTTAATCAAAACCCAAAGGTGATGATTCCTTCTTTCGAAGCTCATTTTCCCTTCTTGAAACGACATAATCTTTTGGAGAAATATGTCCTTTAGACTTTTGACTGTTCCTTATTTGAAGAAATTCCTCCTCCTGCAGCAGTGGTATTGGATTCTGTCTTTGATGACTTTCAGAGCCTGAAGAACTAAACCAAAGTATTCTTGTATTTTCTGAGCTTGTAAAGTTGTAGGAACCTTTGCTTTTTAAACTTGGTTTGACAGACTTCTGTATCTAATTTCTTCATCGACTCTCTCCCTAACTATAGGTATTAACAACTTTCTGCATTTATTTGGACTTTGTTTATGGTTTATTTACTTAAGAAGGGCACCCCTTTTCAATACACTTCTCTGCTTGTAGGTGTTTCATCAGTCTTTTCTTCCACTGTAGGTGTCAAATTTGCTGCAGTTTTTCACAGTTTGCCATGGTGTTTTATTTAAGAAGGGCACCTCTTCACTACACTCCTCTGCTCAAATCATATTATATAATAACTCTGTCCTTTTGAATAATGAAAAAGTTGTATTTGTTTCAAACCTTCCTAACCCTGACAGTATATCAAATGACCCTTTTTTGGACATGATGAAAAATAGTTCTAAGGGTGTTGTCTCTTGGTAATAAAAGCTCAGATTTCCTTTGCCAGCTGATTTTCTTTTCATGCCTTTCAAAGTTTTCAAAACTCAGATCAGAACTTGTGGAGAAAGATGTCTTTTGAAACTTTGACTATTTCTCACTTAGAGGAGGAAATGTCTCTTTTTGGAGTAGTGGCATTTGGATTTTTCCTTTGATGACTTCCAGAACCTGAAACACTATGCTAAATCCTTTTTGTACTTGATGAGCTTGTATACCTGTTTGTAAGAGACAAACTAAATCAAATACATTTTTGCTCTGGGTATTATGCCATAATCTTGCCTGCAATGTAAATCTAATTAGGTGATAGGTTTTTCTTGACTGTAGAAGCAAGTGCTAGGTGTCTTTGGGCTTTCTTCTTTGACTGTGGTTAGAAGACAAAATAGGGGATGATGCGTCAGAGTTAGAAAGTGAAACAAAGAGAGCTGCCCTTTTTGTTTCCTGTGAAGGAGGTCTTCACTGTCTCATTGCACTGCTCTTTGCTGAGGGGAAACTGAAATGTCACTATTTGCCTTGGTCAATTTATGACGAGTCATTTGAAAGATAATCTCTGTGAGTAGGGAGGTTAGCACCCTTTGAAAAACAACCATCTTTTCTTCTGCCTGTGTAATGACATGACTTGTCAACCTTTCTTCAATTTGGTCTTGTTGAAACAGCAGGCTACTTATAATTAGAATTGTTTTCACACATGATATGTCTCTCCAAGGGTTTAACAATTCATATGATTGAAAACTTCAAATGAATCTCTTTACAAAACCAAAAACTCTGTTTTCCTCTTTCTTGCACACTTCAGATCCTAGCTCTGTTATGATCATCACTTACATTCAAAAAACTAGAGTCACTGTTTTACTGTCTAGTAAAAAGAAAGCCTGTGCTTTTGACATCCTTAAAGTCAATAATAGCCAGCGCCCTCTGCTTGTAGATGAAGGAGGTTCTTGGCCATGACAAATTACCAGTCTGTTTGACAGTGGTGTCTTTCCTTTACTGTGATTTCATGCTGAAAGGAAGCTACAAGGTCTTGATGAGTCACTCTCTGTCTTGCAGATATATCTTAGGCTCATGTTTACATTGAGAAGCAGCTATTCTTCTAAATGTAGATTTAGGAATTTTCTCCTGAGATGAAGTTATATTTCCTGTCTTTGTAGAATCCATAAAACACTGTAAAACACCTAATAATCAGCTTGAGACTGTGGTCTACGCAGTGCTGAGACTTAGGGGTGTGTAAGTGGCGCGACTTATAGCTGCTATCAATTTCATTTGCAGAGTGGGAGGTCTGTCATGATTGGTCTGTAGCAGATGGAGGTTCTTTTGGCCTTTTGATGGTTGCCGAGGGTAAAATGCCTTAAAGCGCCACTTCCTAACTTAGGGGAGGTTTTTTGAAACAGACTTGGATTTTCCTCCTAGAGCTGATGGGCAGACCAGTAGGGCTAGAGCTAGATAGGATAGTGATAATGAGTTTTAACTTTGACATGGGCGGACTGAAAAGTAGGAGGGCGAAAAAAGTTTTATGAGGGTTTTCTAGATGAAAAATTGACATATGGAAATCAGCTTCTAGAAAACTCAGCTATGGAAATAGTCATCACTAACATGTGAAAAATACTGATGACTAATAGTGGCTCCATTTGGGGAGGGCAGCTCCTCATCAGGAGGTGTCCAGAATTCAGATCTTTGGCTTATGAAGACTAGTGCCTTATCCATTGGCGCAAAATTTCACCCTTCTTTGATGCTATTTCTGAAAAGTGACAGCATGGTTAACATCAATCATACTTCTACCTACCCCACTACCTTTCCTAACATTTTTTCTTCTCTTTGGCACATTTGAACTAGCAGCCTTTTGACAATATATATTTTTCTTTTTGCAAAATGAACCTATCTATTTCTACTCTTATATCTGCCAGGAGTTCAGATTAAACTGATTAACTCCTTCATTACTCTACCTATAATAGATCGACTGTCAAGATTAAGCAGTTTGACAGGATTTTGTTCTCTAGTCTAAAACATGAAATTTAAAAGATGATCAAATTAGGATTAGGAAGTCTAATTTGTCATGCATTTGCAGCATAAAAGACAAGTTGCACACAAATATTATTCTGCATAAAGGAAATTTAGACAAAGCGGGGCTAAGATGTACAATGTATTTTTCATCCCTCGCTTCTCTCTTTGGTTCTGTTTTAGGCATGTGGAACCAGAATATCTCCCTAATCTATACTCTGTGATAAGTCAATCTTACACAATGTTGACCATATTTTTCACTCACTAACTTATCAGCAAATAAATTTAAACATGCTCAGCTATGATTAGGCTAGATAGCTGAACAATACATTGAAGTACTAGTAGCGGCATTTAGACTTGCGCGCTTTCTGAAGGACTGTTTTTTTGGAACATGGGGCTTTACCACTGCTTTTTAGAAACTGCCCTCTTTTTCTAATTTTCACTGTTTTTTGTATTTTCTGCTTTTTCACTTTTTCTTCAAACAAACTACAAATGAAAAAAGTGCTCGCAAGGCTGAGCTTATTTTCTACTGTTGTTTATCTATTCTATCCTAAACTGTACACAACATACACTTGGTGAAATCTTCTTTCCAATGCAACCAGTCAAGTAGATGCTCACATGGGTCATTCTGGTTTAGTTCTTTTATGATGCAGGAATAATGAAAAGGCCACTCCCACTCGGTTTGTTTTCGGACAGTAGTGTGTAAGTTTTTCCCCATTCTAGGCAGCAAATTGTTCATGATAGAACCCACTACTCCTTCAGAATTCTCAAGGAAAACAACAAATGGATCTTGGAATAATATCTAATCTAGAGGATTTGAGATATAGGTTTCATTCAGGATTATTCTTTCAGACTTCTCAAGGAAAACGACAAACGGATCTTGGAATAATACCCGATATAGAGGATTTGAGATATAGGCTTCATTCAGGACTACTCTTTCTTCCACTTGACTATATTTGGGACTCTCTCGGTAAAGCAACTCTTCCTTTTGCTCCTGATCACTTGAAATGTCAGACTCATCACATATTGCAGTGTAGTTTTCTTGCCAAGCTGATGTGTTTTGATAGGGCGGGCTGAACACTGTGTGAAGGTTATCAGGTTGATGAGCAAGGATACACTTTGATAGTAAATTATCTTGAAAGGACAGTGTGACAACTCTCATGTCTTTATTAGCCTCTACTTCTTCATATGCAATTTGTAACTCAATGGAACTTGGTGGCTACAAATCTGGAGTTAAGGAAGATTCCCTGTCCAAAGTGATTTCTTCAACCATTTCAGGAAAAAACTTTTTATTTATAACCTGCTCAAGAATTTCATCATCCTTCTCAACCTCATCGTCAAAGCTGAAAAACAGTTGATTTCCAATTATGTGAATGTTATATTTGATGGACTGAAGTGAAGTAGAGTCAAGAGTCTGAGACTCTTCACTTACCTCTGAACTCTCAAGGCTCTCCTTATCAGTGTTATAGATGACCTGTAATGGCTGCTCACTTTTCTCAAGTTTATGAAACTGAGATTCCTCCCGAAAATCAAAAATTGAATCTTCTGCAAAGTTAGATTCTGTTTGGAAATCATATAAGTCAACATATTGATCAAACATTTGAGAATCATTAACATAAGCAATGTCACCAGCCATGTACATTGGACTGCCAGATTTCTTTTCTTCAACTTGATTTACAAATCTATTTTCTGACTTATGATATGCAAGATTAACAGGAGAAAGATCAGAGAAGTTTTGGTTATTAGTTTTTGCATCTAGTAATGGAAAATGCGTTTCTGATGGTTTGAGAACTTCTTCCTTTTCCATTATCTATTTGTTTATATCACTTTCATTGTATAAGATAAAATAATCTAAATTGGAATGAGTGGAATAAATGGGAGTATTGTTTTCCATGACTGCTTGAGTTACCAGAGGTTGAGTTACTTCTAGTCCCAGGTTTTCCATGACTACTTTAGGCATGAGGTTATGGGAGGCACCAGAATCTAACATGGCATTATGTAATATCTTGTCCCGTATGTTCAGGCTCACATAGGAAGGAGAAACAGATCCTTCTTGGTATTGACCTTCTATTTTCGGGCCGAATAAGAGCTCAGGTTTGTTTTCAGTTAGATTTAAAGTATCCGCCTCGCTCCCTATGTCAAAAACTTTGAAAATTTGAGATCTATACCTATCTACAGTTATTAGCTCAGTAAGGGGTATGGTAATTTTTATTTCGGAAACTTCCCTTTCGAAACTAAAAGGAGTTTGTAGTTTGGGCAGATTTGTTTCAGCTTTTTCGGACATGACCTTTTCTATGCTCTTAATTTGTTGATTCTGGTTTGAGACCTTGTTTGACACAATCGCCTCGGGAGTCTTTGTGGAGGTACTAGGAGAATCCGAGCTAAGACTTGTTTGAATAGCTTTATCTTTGTTTTGGTCATTTTTCTTAGCCATAATTTTGTTGCGATCCATGGCTTTTTTAAGGATGGTGTCAGAGGTTTTAGCAGTGTCAGGGCTACTCTTCTTGGAGTGGTCTTGGTTTTTTCTGCTTCTAAGGTTATACTGCCTATGAGCTTCTATAATGGCATTCTGAAAATCTATGGCAGGATCTTCGAGATCTTCATAGTCGGTTTCATCCTGACTTGGGGAGCATAACTCTTGCTCTTCTGCTGTGAGGTAAACCTTACTATCGTTATCAGAACCTATGAGTTTCCAATGATTTTCATCAATGGGTGCGGTATCCTTATTCTCTTCATCAACATAATTCTCACTGAAGGATGGTCTGATCTGCTGATCATTTCCTCTTGGTTTATTTTGAGACTGATCTTTTCTAAAGCCTTGTTTCCGGTTTTGAGGGTTTGGTTGGTTGTCCCTAGGAGGCACGTTTTCACTCATTTTTTCCCACATCTTTGTCATGGATTTGATCAGGCCATCTATTCTAGGATCTAGGGAAGGAGATGAAGTGGAGACCTTATCTCTATATGGGACTTTTCCTTCTAATCTAGTCCTGGCTCTTTTTTCTGCTAAGTTGGCTTCTATTTTTATGGATATTTGTTGCATTTCCTCTAGGGTAGGGGGATCTTTGTCTCTCAGATGATATGTCATGTCTGGATCAAAACCTTCGGGGAATTTTTCCAAGATTAAACCAAGTGGGGGTTTGAAGTGAGGCGGGAGGGCGTTATACACACTATTGAACCTAGTGCAGTATGCCTGGACACTTTCCCCATTTTCCCGTTTTAGGTTGTTATATTCTGACAGGATTTGAATAGGGTTCCTTCAGATTTCCCACCTATTTCTGAAGATTTGATGTAGTTCTGGGATGTTGTGGATGCTTTTTGGAGTCAAGCTTTTGAACCATGTTTTGGGTTCACCACCCAGGCTTTGGGCGAATATTCTCATTCTGACGGTCTCGTCTTGTACCTCCAGGTATTCATAAGCATCAATCATCCTACTTATATGTTGTTGAGGTGTGGTGGTGTCTTCTCCGGTAAAGTGTGGGATTTTGTCTTGATATTTATTTGGGAGAGGAGCCAAAGGCGGTGGCAACACCAAAGGTGCATACCAGGATGCCATGGCAGGAGCTAATGGATGATGTACAAGATGAGGACTAGTGGGATGAGATGAGGTGGTTTGAACAGGTGTGGCGGATGAACTTGGACTAGTGATCTGGTTTTGAGAAGATCTGGGATGGTAGGAGCCAAATTGATGGAGAAGCTGAAAGTCGGGGGGGGGGGGTGGAAGGTGAGGCTTCTCTACTATGACTATGTGATTGGTCTAGGGTTTCAAGATCGTCAAAGTTTATCTTACTATGATACCTGCTTCTGAAAAGAGCTTTTGATGACTCTAATTCAAAAGGTGAATCTGGTAAGATAGTGAGATGTTTAGGTACTGATCTTGTTTTACGGATGGATCTACCAGTAGCTAGATGGTCAGTTTCGGAAGCTTGCCACAAAATCTTCTCTGGGTCATCTACTATGATAAGGGGATTTGGGTCTGGATGGGATCTGGTATTGATTCTTCGTGAAACCAGATTTTGGAGCTAGAGTTTAGAGAGGATGGTATTGGTGAAAGTTCTCGATGGGTGGTCTCTCTAAAGTTATACTAAGGTGAAGGATGGTCAAAAATAAAAGGGAAGGACTAGTGGAGTCACCAAGTGGAATTGGGTTGTGTTTGTGAAGATAGCTATGGTCCACCACCGGTAACTAATCTGGAAATATTTTTTTAGATTTTCTGAATTTATGTGCAGCCTATGCACTACAAGAAAAAAGCACATTGGTGAGGGTCATGCTTGTGACAGACCTTTAAGGTCCGTCACCAATGTCACATATGGTGACGGTCCTTAAAAAACCGTCACTGTAAGTGTATATAGTGATGGTCCTTTATGGTCCGTCACCAATGACATTTTCAATGACACTTTTGGTGAGGGTCGTTAAAGGTCCATCACTAATTCTCCCTTTGGTGACACTTCTAGTGACGAACTTTCAATGACCCTCACCAATGCTCTTTTTGTTACTTTTGGTGACGGTCAAAAAATGTTCGCCATCATTGATCATTAAAAAACCATCACTGTAAGTGTATATAGTGATGGTCCTTTATGGTCCGTCACCAAAGACATTTTCAATGACACTTTTGGTGAGGGTCATTAAAGGCCCATCACTAATTCTCTATTTGGTGACACTTTTAGTGACGAACTTTTAATGACCCTCACCAATGCTCTTTTTGTTACTTTTGGTGACGGTCAAAATATGCCCGTCATCATTGATTCCAATGAGTTTTTGATGACGCTATGTGCCTGTTAATATATTTTTTGTCAAAAGATAACCATTTAATACAATTATTGTGGAGTATTTTTTATAATATGTCCAAGGCCATAGTGGTTAGGGTCAATCAATAATATGTTTTATAATATGTTTTAGAAGTAATTAGTGTGTATCATTTCCCTCAAGTAATGACTAGTCGAATAGAGATTTCCTATGAGTCAGCACATGATTCATATCTATTAAGTCTATTATCCAGCAAATTCCCTTTAGATAAAGTTCCACTATTGTGTGTAGGAAATATATTATTTAATACATAATCAAGCTTTGACAATTCTATTAATGAGGAAGACCTAACAATCCTCAACAATATGGGCACACCTTAAATTAATGCTTTGGCACACACTAACATTTCTTAGCACCCCACATGTCTTGGAACATCTTTGTACCTAGAACATATTGTGATGACACTGACGCCCAAGCATATGGTGGCATGCGCTAGCACAACATGGAACTCTCCTAGCATGTGTTGGCATATTGCATATAGTCCCTAGCATGCCCTGGAACACCTTGGTTGAATGCATTAACATACATTAACACTTGGTACACAATGCCACTTGGCATGTATTGGGACCTATTATTAGTGTGCCTAGCATGCCCCTTTTCAAAAAGATAAAGTCCTGACTTATTAACCCTCTTAATATTGGTTCTTCCTTTTGTTGCCTTGACACATATTGACATACCCTAGCACCCTGCGCCACAATATTCTTAGCACCTAGCATGTATTGGCATATCTTGGCACTATTAATTGGCACATGATATAATTAGCACACCCTAGAACTCCCAAGCACACTTTGAGAATTCTTTACTTGCCTTGATATTCCCTAGCATGCCTTACCAATTCTTATCATACCTTGTCACTCCCTCCTTGGCATGAAAACTAACACTCATTAACACTAGTCTCTGGCACACGTTCCTCATATTCATTAGCTTCCATGAATTTTTACCTAGTGCTCCCTTAATGTTTTTTCCTAGTAATCCTTAACGCTCATCAACATGCATTATCACTCTCTAGCACACCTTAGCACTCTTCAACATTCCCTTCCACTTCATAACATGCATAACACTAGTCCCTGACACATATTGGCGCTTGGCACATGTTGGCGCTTGGAAAATATTAGCATGTATGGAATATGTTGAGATGCCTTGGTATGATTTGGCATGGTTTAATTCACCCACACTGGTTAGATTTTCTACATGGTATTAGAGCAGGAATTTTTTGGACGGTGAGTTTGCAGAGAATATCTAAAGATTTTGGTGTAAAATTTTCAAAAAAAAAAGAATATTTGGATTCCTTGCGAAAATCTACCGAAATGGAAAAAAAAAATTGGTCGAATCAGAACTCGAATGAGGGAGATATCATCGATTTAAAATCAACTCTTTTTTAGAAATTTTTTGTAACATTGGGACAATTACATTGTGCGCAATTCAAGAACCTATATGTACTTGAGGTACCAGATGCATGCAAAGCTTTGAGGAGAAAGGCAGAAGTTAGAGACTTGGTGGTTTAGATGGAGCATAAATTACCTCTCAACATGCATTCTCATGAGAAGCAGTCTCAGGAGGTTGTGGAGTAGCTGCCACAATTGGAGAAGTAGAGAGGAGACCGAGTGGAAGCATCCACTCAAGCAGAGACCTCCATGAGGGGGGAATTTTGAGCCAGATAGGAAGAGGGAGCAACCATACCTCAAGGTGTAAGGTGGGGTGATGTGTAGACATAATCCCAAGATAAGAAATTTGGGCAAGGTCCATTGAGATGGCATGTCTCATGGATCGAACCTGGCTACGAGGAGCCCATAGTACAACAGTAGTAGGAACGATCAGTTAGATTGATGTAGTCAGATGTCAACAAGAAAAAAATCAGAGTGACAAATGTCAAATACTGGAGCACAAATCAGAATTAGCAACAGTTCAAAGGGCACGGATGTAGATGTTAGCAATAGCACAAAGAATCCAGTACTAGACAGGTACAGTAGCTAGCAGCAGTCAAAAGACTTTGTTGATAGATGCATTATATTGTTTTAGTTGTTCGGAGGCTATTCAGTTTCAGGATTTGTAGGTGAAAACAACACTAGAGAAGTGTAGCATGCAGAACATTCCAAAGGTATCAGATGGGGATTGATTGAATTCCTTTCTTGTTGAGAGGGAGTGTTGAAATTTGCAACAAGATAAAGTGAAATTGGCAACTAGAAAGGACAAAAAAAAATGCACCCACACTGGTGAGGAATTTTGATGTACCAGGAATGAGGAATGTGAGGCGTCTAATTTATTTTTCCCTTGAATAAATTGGACAATAAATTGTAATTTCATCTCATAACAACTTGTGTCAGTTAACTAAGTCATGATGATTGAGTTAGCTCAAGAAATTCGATTGAAGGTGATCGAGGTGGATATTGGTGGCCACCCGCCTATTCCACTTGGGCCCTCGCCATTGTCTCTTTCAGTTTTTTAGTTTCCTTAATTATAGCATAATTTACTATTTTTGTCAATTTTTCAGGTCCTGAACTTCTAGAGCCGTTTTGAGGCCCCAAACAACGTTTTTTGGGCATGAAAAGTTTGGAAATTTTATATAAATTGCATTAGTAGTTGTAGTCCTCGGAGAGATCTTTCTAACGAGGTATCATGTGCGTCAAACAAAGATCATATGACCAAGTTACGACCCCGGGAAGTTGGCTGCACAACTAACCCCAACGAGGCCCATAAACTCTTGGTGTTACATCTCCTCGTGTTAGAGTTTTGGTTGTTTAGGGTTTTATCTTATTTTTAAATAATAAAAAGACCCTTCATCCTTATTGTAACACAGTTCAGAGGAACATAACTATTAGTTGTCTTTATAGAAAATTTCCCATGTGCAATTATAAAGTCATTGGGATGCCATGATGGATTGCGCAATCAAGGAAGGTTGATTTTCCTAACTAATATGGAGATAATTCCATAGGAATTGCGTGAGAAAGGCAGGCTGAAGGAAGGCTGAGAATTGGCTAAGTATTAGACCGATTTTGCCTAGATCAACAAGAGACAATTGGCAGAGTGCTGGAGAATCTCAAGAGAGATTAAGCATTGTATTGTTTCATGATTCCTTGAATTAATACACAATAGAGACAGAGGGTTTTTGAGCAGTTGCTTACTCTAGATACATCTTTTGTTGTGCGATTGATAATTTCTTTCTCTTACTTATATGTGATTGTGCGATCGTGTTTGTAGGAAGGATTCAATATCTTGTTTTAGTACATTACAAGATCAAATTGAATCCCGTTGGTTAGATTTTATACATGAAATATAAGAGAGGATTGATACGATCTTGTCTTGCGGTGGTTATAAAGACAAACATAAATGGAGGAGGGCTTGCATTGTAATTTAGAGCCAGAACAAAAGTAGACGCAGGCATAATATTGATTGAGCTAACCCTAGTTTGAGGGTTGAAATTGAGATCTGAAGTTCAATACAAGATTCAGTCAAAGAAATGCCCAAAATCTATGGATACATATGAGCTAGGTTGAGTCTCTTATGGAGACAAGAGTCGTGGTTTTTTCTATGGGTGGATAGGGTTTGTTCTACAACAATTAGAAGTACATAAGTATAGTGCCCTAGTTAGGATAGTTTCCTAGCATGTTTAGTTCATAAGGTATGCCCTTAAGATTGTGAAAAAATTGCATAGAAGAAGAGCAGTTGTGACCCTTAAAGCGAGGTTTATTTCTGAAATATAGACCGTAGATCTGGAAGATGGTTTGCAGATTCAGTATGTGTGGAGATAGCAGATCCAAAGGAGGGTGGAACCTGAGCAGAAGATTGAGCATGCAGAAGAAATGTGCCATGTGAAGAATGGATTGACATGTAGAGGAGTTGATTTGGTGGACTATCCATGGATTTTTAGACAAATATCTGAAGCAACCTATAAAAAATTAGTCAATGGACTATTAGTGGTTGATTTATGACCCTAGTTCAGTCATCTACAGATTGTTAGAAGGATGATAAGAGGAGTAGTTCAGATTTATTCATAGATTGGAAAAAAAAGATCAAATTGTCGATACACAAGAACAATGATTTTGAGAGGACTCAAACCATTGTTATGTGGAAGATTTGAAGAGCCCTAGATGAAGACAATATTGTGAGCCCTAGATCAATAAAAATAATTGATTGTGGTTGGGAAGATTAATGGTAGTCCAAGTATAGTTGGAGGGTTGTTAGGTGACTGTCAAAGAAGAGCCCTAACTCTTGTACTTGTGAAGGACAACAAGATTGGTAGAAGGGCAGGTGTATAGGGCCTAAGGATGTGCATAATTTGAAGGACTAAAGTAGCAGTCAAGTGGGCCAACCAACTAGCCCTATTTCACTATATTGTAGAGGATCAATTCAGTGAGAAGAAGGGAAACCTCCATAGCCCTAGACTTCTCATCTTGGAGCCTTAGTATGGAAAAAGTGGGCATACCAAAGAGTTGTTCACAAATGGAGTTGTGAACAACTTGTTACCACTCAAACTAGTAGTGGACCTAAAATGGGTTCCTAAGAGGGAAACATCTAGGACAAGGGAAATGGTGGAGGCTTAGCCCATTGTCACCACAGCTAAGGCTCCTTGCTCTTCACAAAATTTCACCGATGGGAGGAGTCCTGGTAGTTTAGGAAGTCACTCGTATATTATAGGTCAATGAATAGGTTGGAAGTGACCCTAGAATCCCTTTTCCTAAGATACGATATAGAGTGGGACATGTTTTCCTTTTAAGCAAGGGACTTGATATTCTAGGGAGAGAGGAGGGGGATTGAAGGGTTGAGGGAGAAGAATAAGACTTATAAAGGAAGTTACCAATTCCTAAAATCCTTTGGGAACTTGGATTCCCAAATGGTCCTTAATGAAAGGCCTTTTACACCAAACGGAACCACATGGGGCCAAGTGGACCCAACCCAGGCTCGGGGATGGAATTTAGCAACCAATGATGTTTCTATCTTGGAAAGTGTGAGGGGAAAGGATTAGGCAATATTTTTTACTTCGATGGGTCAAATTGATCCTACTAGGTTCTAGCCTTGGGAATACCTATGCAAAACTTGATCCTAGAGCTAGGGCTTGAAGTATCTGAAGATTCCATCGTCGGAATTGGCCCAAATTATGAGGAGAGTGAAGGCACCCACCAATGTAGTTACCTCTAGGAGATCAAAGTTTTTCTCTAGCTATATTCTTGGGAAATTGATGCCCTAGGTTACCTAATGGGGCTAGACCTAGGGAAAAATGGAAAATTGTGAAAAAGGGGGGGGGGGGGATGTGGGGGGGCTGTCATCACCCTTTTTGAGGTACTAGTGAATAATTCACTTGGGGATATGGAGTCACGGGTGATAATGAACAATATTTTAGTTTCTTGACCATGGAGGCCCAGAAAGTCAACTTCGTCCAATGTTAGAGGAAAACGAAAAGTGACCTTCAAGCATTTATACTTCATACAAGTGGTGAAATTTTATTGAGATAAAATGATCTCTACTGTATTTCATTCGTCCAATAATGGCCCATACATTAAATAAGATAAATAGACACATAATTCCACATTTCCATCATGTAGCAATTAAACCTAGTTATAGCGAAATTCAATAGTATGCAACAAAAACAAGAATAGCATTAAATTTTCACTCACAATGTTAGAGAGTATATCCAACCAGCTTCACATTTGCAAAAACAAATCTCCAAGATAAAAATAGCCCAAATCCATACATCAAAATGCATCCATCATCCAAAATAGTCCTCCAAGGAAAAATGTGAAGTTCTCTAAAGATAGAGAGATCCCAAATCAAGTGATGATACAAATGAATCCAACTAACTCCTATTTATACATTGATTAGGAGTTGATCGAATTAGCTTATGGGCCTACGTTAGCCCCTAAATATAAAATAATATGCAAGTAACCCTAAATTTTGGTGACAATCCCACCAAACTATCTCATACATGGAATAATAAGCCTCATAAGAGGTCAACTGATGTCTTAGGGCCTTCTAGGAGGTATATTGGGGTCCATGAGTGCCATAATGATGCATGGGACCCATCAAAAGTGTTGGACAAGGGGGTGGCCCCTTTTTCTCCAAACATTAAACTTGTGGCGCTCTCATTAAACTTGTGGACTGAAAGGGTTGTGTGTGGTCACCATCAACAAGTAGGTCAAGTGTTGTCTTGTTCATGATAGATTGGTTGTCAAAGGATTAACACCAATCCCTAGTTTTATTCCTTGTATCAGTGTGATTGTAAAGGGTCACGATCCATGGTAGCTTTATGTTATAACACAATAGGCATGGCGAGCCGTGACATGCCTGGACGAGGAGTTCCAGGCCCATTCAAAAGAATCATCCTCCGCAGATAGTGAAATACCATTGACAATCAGGGATTTGGTGAAACTGCCCCACTCCACAACAAAAGAACCACGCAGGCCCAAATCATGGGCGCTTTTCCATCTTCTAGCTGTGAACAACTCTGAAGGCCGTCGGCCCACCTTAGGAGATATTCAGTCCTTAATTGAGCTTTACATCAAGGTTTGAAGGCTCAAGTCCACTTTAGGCTCGGACATCGAAACAGGGACCACATGCTTGGATTTTAGTCCTATGAAGAATAATGAATGAGCATTAATGAACAGTGAACTTGAAAGGGTGTACAAGTGAAGAAGATCTTGACAGTGGGCATATTAGAGCAGATTGTTGACCAAATATTGAAGTATTTGGAGTGCCATGTGAAGACACTCTTGAAGCACCTTGTGAACACTTTCTTGGGGAGTTCTTGAAGAAGCCTTTGAAGAGGCTTAGAGCAGGTGTAGAACTTGGGATGGCAATTGAAGACACCTGCTCTAAGTGAAGAAGATTTTGACAATGGGCATATTAGAGCAGATTGTTGACCAAATATCGAAGTATTTGGAGCGCCATGTGAAGACACTCTTGAGCGGGCCAAGGAGATATTCAGTCCTTAATTGAGCTTTACATCAAGGTTTGAAGGCTGAAGTCCACTTTAGGCTCAGACATCAAAACAGGGACCACATGCTTGGATTTAATGCAAAAAAAGTATGAATACATGTCATATAAATTCAGAGATAAAAGCTACATAACAATAAGGAGGTCGAGATGACATAAAAGAAGATTATTTGGGCAACATTTTGTTATGGTTTGTGGGTCTTGAGCACATGTTTCTAGTGACTAATTTAGTCAATAATTCATCTGAGATAATTGCAGATCCAAAGTAGAACAATGAAAGAGAAAAGGAGTTTTTGGTGGACATCTGAAGAATTTAACTCAAACTGTCTGTAGTTTGGACCATCCTAAAATTTGTGGACAGGTATCATCTATGGAAACTTGGACCTCCAGTAAACTTTGCACTTGTTAAAATTTGTTTGTGGGTGTGCAAAAATTGAAAACAATAACTTGTGACAAGTCTCTTCAGGAAGGAAAACCACCAGTGACAAAGAACAATCTAATTTTTGGAAGAAACTAGGACCCGTAGCTTATCTCTTGGACCAACATCTGACTTTAGTCTCGATCCTATAGCAACTAGTGGAGGAATAAAAATTACAGTCACATGTGGTCACAAAATTGTTGGGGAAGCTCATTAAAATATTGATTCTGTGTCAGTCTTGGACATACATCACAACTTGGAAACCTTGAGGACAACTGTCTAAGATACCTTAGACCTATAGCTTATCTTTGTTGTGTACAGTCCTATGGCTTAACCAATTGGATTGGATTTGTGGGCATTGCCAAAGGACAATGACAGGCTTTTAGACAACTTGTGTTGAGCTGCCTTTGTGACACTTTGGAGCATCTTTAGAAGTATTGTTGAAGCAACATTAACATCACATCTTGAAGATATTTTGACATTGGGAGCAGTATATTGGGCATAGTTTGGTGCAGAATTCTTGGTAGAATTGATATGCATCTTGAAGCAAATTTGGAGTTGTCTTGAGATATTCTTTAAGACATCTTGAAGCACCTATTGAAGAACTTGTGAAGAAATACCTTGTTGGGAAAGTAAAGTGAAGACTCCCTTGAGAAGTTCTTGAAGAAGTCCTTGAAGAAGTTTAGACTAGGTGAAGAACTTGGGCTACCAATTGAAGACATCTTGAAGGTACCCCTGGAGATCATGATACATCAATGATGTCATCGTGAAGTAACCTTGGAGATCTTTGTTTCGGTACGATGGAGAGCAGTGGTGACGCCTTCTAAAAATAAAAGGTTGTCATTGATGATGTGATGTGGAGACTAAGTGTGATTGGGCTCATTGAAGAAGACATTGGGAGCTGTGAAGAATAACCAAACACATCTTGACGAAATGAAGCTAAGGGTTGGAGACTAAGAGGTTGGAACCTTGTAGAGACAAGGTTGGTGCCTTGAAAGATAAGGTTGGAGCCCTAAAGGATATGAGTCCTCAAGAGACCAGGTTGGAGCATGTACCAAAGATGGGGTTGGAGCCTGTACTAGAGATAGTGTTGGAGCCTTAAAGTGGCAAGGTTAGTGCTTTGGGAAGATAGTGTTGGAGCACTAGAGGTCGGAGCACAGTGAAGACCAAGTTGGTGCTTGGCATAGTACAAGTTGGTGCCTGGAAGGATTGAAGATTGGTGTCTTCATCTAGGGTTGGAGCTTTATCCTATTGTATTGGATTTATTGTAAAGAAGAGATTAATAAAAATATTTATTCTTATTGTTCATTTTGTGTTCTAATTATAAGAGATCTAAACTGGTAAAATTAACAATTGAAAAGAAATACTGATTCACCCCCCTCTCAGTATTTCCAACAATTGGAATCAGAGGCAGTATCTTCATTCAAAGCCTAACAGCTTGAAGGTTTATCATAGAACACAAATGGAAAAGCCAAGGAATAAAGGCTCCAAAGCATGTGAAAATGTCCCTTCCTTAGTTAATAATTCAGATGTAAACTAGGTCAACAAAGCTCCATTGTTCAATGGAAATTTTGATATATGGGAGGCAAGAATGAGGAATTTCTTGAAGACACAATGAATTGAATTTTGGAAATCACTGATTACTGATGACATGATGGACGAAAAATCCAAGGAGCACAATACAAGAGCAATGAAGGAAATTTTGAATGGGTTGCCAAATTCTGTGAAGGCCAATTTTGAAAAAATTTTGTCAGCAAAAGTCATATGGGACAATCTTCATGATCTTCACTCAAAAGAAGCGTTGACAATGATATCTGGTCAAGAATATGATGGAAAACAAGAAATAAGTCCACAATCCATTAAGGAAATTGAAGATAAGAGAGATGCCAACAAGGCTAAAGAATACTTAGAAGATGAAAAGGACAAAGAAGACTTTGAAGAAGATCTCCCGAATAAACTTATGGCTTCCATGGAAGAGATTAACAGGTTGAAAAGGGTAAATGAGGAACTTAATAAGAAAGCGTAAGTTGGTGACCAAAACAAGACAAGGAAGGAAGTTGACCTTGTTAAGATTCAAGCTCAAGAAAGAGATGAAGAGCTCGCCAAACTCAAGGAGGAATTTCCTCAAAACAAAAGAAAGCATCATGAAGAAGTCATATCCATGACAAATCAATTGGATAAGGCAAAGAAAAGGGAAGAAACTATCATGCCACCTTAAACAAATTTCAAGCAGAGATTGGTCAATACAAGGAAGAGGTATCCTTTCTTAGATCTCAACTAGAAGAAGAAAGAAAACAAGCGCAAGGAACCGAGAAGGTGATGGAAACTTTGGCATTCATAGAAGGACAAGTTGATGAAGCAGAAAAGAAGAGAAACACAATGATATGCCAACTAGAAGAAAAGGATGAATAAATCTTCAAACTAAAATCAGTCATCAATCTTCTCAAGGCTGAAACATGCGAAGCTACAAGAATAAAAGAAGAAATGGAGAGCAGTCTAGCAAAGGATAATGAAGAAATATTCATAATGAAATCAAATATCATCTCCCTTAAAATCGAATCACACGAAGCAACAAGGATGATGGAAGAAATGAAGAAGCAACTACTCGTGAAAGATGAAGATTGTGAACTTTCTAGCATGTGTTAACACTTTTTGGGATTCCTTGCACACCTTGGAACTCCCTAGTTGTCATGCCCTCATAGATAGCCTTACGTTTTTTGCGACTTGGGAACCCAACCAAGTCATTGAAAAAATAGTGTTGTGTCTAGCCCAAAGTATCCCTTTGTCTGAAACTTCTTTGTCTATCCCCTTATCACAATCGTAGGCTTGCCTCCTGTAAGTCCTATTATGAAATTCTCCTAACACACTTTGTCCATGGGACACTTGGAATTCACTGACACTCCCTAGCAGACACTCTTATTCATTCGTTTCCACACACTTTGAAATAGTTCTCCCTTGTAATGCCCCGACTCTCCCCAACACTCCTTGGTATGCATTGACAAGTCTATTTGGCATGTGTTAGCACACCTTTTTTTTCCACTTTCTTTACATAGCCTCTCTTCAAGGGCATCCTCATAGGAAAAAATCATTGTTGAAATATTATGACAACACCTATTGGAAAATAACCATCTTATCCCCTGTAGCCCTTAATACCTTCTGAGTGCATAATTGAAATGGTAGACTGATAACTAGATCTAAATATAGATCTCAATGTTCAAGGAAAAACCCAAATAGAAAGAATCACACCATCGATTAAGCATTGGTAAAATCAATGACCCCCTTTCAAGATTATGACCTTGTTTTTACCATTCTCAAATTTTAGATTTGAAACCCACATTAAGAAGGGGAGATTTGCACCTTAGCCTTTGCAAGCTGTGCCTAACATCAATCTATCTAATGGACTAGCTTGGATATTGGATATGTTGGGTGTTGGATTTCTAGAGTACCCAATCAATGCTTTTGAGGCCAACTCCCTAGCTCCAACTAAAATTTAGTCATATTGAAGAGGAAACTTGAAAAATCCTGCTATAGGAGACATTTTTCCTTCCTTTTGATTGATTTACAATAAACCTTAATGGCTCTCCTTTCTTATCTTCCTTTTCCATTCTCCAACAAAAAAGCATTAATCTTATATCATAAAAAATTTATATAGGTAAGCATTGCAATCATTTTCCTCAACTCATGGGGTACCTTTACACCTCAACCAATGCAAGTGGACCTAAGTCCATGGTACAACCCATCACACTCTAAGATGGTTTTAATTGTCTCCTCAAAGTTAGGGCATACTACACCTTACAATGCCAAATGGCTAAGCCATCTTAAACTTGTGTGAGTTTTACCTTAATGGAACACATTCTAGCTAGTGATCATAAAAACCAATGCACCAACACCGCTAACGCACACCAAAAGTCCAAGATACCCGTAGATGTGGCCTGCTTTTAGACTACACCACCATAAAATGCACCTTCAACTTTGGATGTCCCAAAACAGTAATATCCTAACCCAATATGGCCTATTTTTTAGATTTGTGTAATTCACTCCTTATCAAATCCTTGCACCTCACTAACACTCCATGAAAAATCTACTCCAATGGTCACCTTCCAAGTTCGAGCACATCTTTTTGCAACATGACAAAATCACTTGTATATGTTGCAACAACCTTGCCAACTTCTTTAGTGGGTCACACATATTTCACATTTCTTCTTCATCTTGCAAAGTGGTAGTGCTAAGGTGAGGGTATCAACTTTGATCAAGGAATGTTCACTTAATACCATTACCAATTTCCTTCATGCAACTCTTGAAATATCTTAAGTTTGCTTCATAACTTCTCATGGTGCTTAACTTGCTAGTTTGTACCGCTATGTGAGACTACAACCCCCCAACCTCTCTAACAAGTCCACCTCTTCAACCCTTGTTAGTGTCTTCTTAGACATGCACACATGCCTCAAACAAAACGTAACACTAGCATCCAAAATGTGCATGCTCGTTTCATCTTTTAATGCCTCGCTGAAACCACATTATCGCATTGCTTAAAATGAAATGTTCATAACTTAAGGCAAAACACCTACTTTGCTTATGACAACCTAAACTATGCAAGTGACTTCGAGATGACTTCATTTTCTCAAGATAAAAACACATGGTCTTACAACCCCATTCACACAACAATTTGAATATATTTAACCTAGAAAATGGTACATATGCTAGTCCTTTCAAATTTGTCACATGACTTTCAAGAAAATAATACTTCTGTTTTAACTATCAAATCCACTCACTATATACTCTTGTTATGTACACCCACCTAATATACAAGAACAATTAAATTTTTTCAATGTAACCAAGTTAAAAACACATATTTCCTCTTTACACTTAAATGTTTTCAACACAACCAAGTTAAAAACACTCTTACATTCAAATTCCAAAAATACATATTTACTTCCATAAACTTTAACAACAAAAACATTACATAAAATTAATAATCTTAAAATTAAATCATTATTATAATAAATAATCCTACCCTTTCCATCACAACCAAAATCATGCACTAGCTTGTTAGTTCCTCAAATACAACAAAGATATGTAAGTGAAAATACAAAAAAAATTAAATCATTATTATTATAATAAATAACCCTACCCTTTCCACCACAACCAAAATCATGTACTATGTGACTTCCTCAAATACAACAAAGATCTTACTATGTAAGTCAAAATAAAAAATATTGTAATTATTGTTTTACAAGAAGCGAAATTTAATCATTTTTGAAAAGTTGTATTAATTTTGCATTACGAAATCCCTCCCAATGTCGTTCTCTGTTTAACCAACCTCCACAACTGGCTTTTCATAAGGAGGGCACCAAAATGGGATTGAAGAGAGTTGCGATTTATAGTTTTACCCGCAGCAGATCCGATATCGAACCCCACCACCAGATTTTCGACAGCGCCAATGTATGTTCCATGTTCAAAATCCTCTGTATTTTTGCATCCAACTTTTGTATGTTTAGAAACTAATCTTTGTGCTTGATATTGTTACTGTTTGCAGGGATGGCATTGGCATTTGATGAGTCCGATTTATCAAAATAAAGGAGCAGTAGCAGAATACCCGAATGTGAGGCTTATATGCTCAAAAGGCCAACATTGCGACTGCCAGGGCCGTTGCCAGAATCGCCGCACCTCGCTTTGCCTCAAGGGAATAGAAAATATGCTGCAGAGCCCGGACAGCTATGTCACTATCAGTGAGTTCTTGTTCCATTTATTTATTTTTTATTTTTAGATTGTTGGAAATCCTTAAATTTTGAAAATAAGTAGAATTTACTTAAAAAAAGGTATGTTTCACAAGTAGAAATTACCTAAAAAAAATTGTTGATATTCTGCAATGAGTGAAACAAACAAATATTGTGATATGTTCACCCTTTCTCACAAACAGTGAAGCCCAACGAGCTAGATGCTTTACATAGGCCGATGCCTGCCTATGAAAGCTATCGAAAATTGGTGAATGCATTCAGGTGTCACCAATTGCTTGCTATGCAGAGATCTACTTGGTGTAGAGGTACTTGTGGCGGGCCTTTCACTGGCCAAGAGCCACTTTCTTACCTAGTCGGATACTCGTTGCTCAACCGATTGCCAAAGCTCCATAAGAGATGCATTTCCCAGTTCTAGTGCTAACACCCAAAGAAACAAAATGAAATTGAAAGGAAAGGACATTAAGCCTTAGCGCTTACAAGCAACCTGTTAGCCCTCAAAATGCATGCATTTTCAGCATATTTTTTCCAGTAGTTCATCTAATCTTAGATCAAGGAAGCAAAAAGGAGATTGGTGTAACAGTTAGGAGGACAAATTCAACATTTAGAAGCATGCATTCTCCAAAATGTTTCTAAATATTGTAATATATATACATGCAAATTATTTTTTAATCTATTCTAAAAGGATGTTGTTCCGAGATCCTAGGTTGGACTAACACAATGTGCATGAGCATATCTATCTTGCCAGTGATGTTAGCACAGAGTAAGAAAATACTATTTGTGTCTGTGGACCCTAGATAAGGGTTTTGGATATAGAAGAAAGTAAGTAGCACAAATCAACAGATTATTTGGATACCCATTACAACATGGGTGCACAGATCAAAATGATGGTTGAAGCCTGGGAATATACATTTGCTAATTGGTGTTTGTATATCCTTCCATTGCATCATATTCATAATTCTTTAATGCCTTACACCTCTGTAGGCTGGTACTGTAATTGACTTCATGCCAAAATATAGCAATAGAGGTGTGAACCATACCCTACTGCTGGAAACAAGTCTGAAAATGCAATATCTGTGTGATTGATCCAGACTTTTGAAATGTGGCTGCATCATCTGTGTATCAGTGGAATCTAATGATATGTGGCTAATATGCTCATCCTTATCCTATTATAGAGCAATGAGGAAGCATCAATAGGCATTATCTCTAGAAGCATTATGGTATGGCTGAGTTTGTAATGATACTGTCAAATATTTTCCATGGAATCTGTATAGGAGGCACAATAGGTAAACCTTCATTCCTGTAGGCACATGTGGTAGAAAGTTAGCCCTTATCAGATCCATATCTCTTGTTTCTGTAGTGCCAGCTATTGCATACTTATTTTTGTTGAGAATTTGGAGGGCTAGAGATTAATTCAAGTTCTCTTCTTGATAATTACTTGTGAGCTTACTTGAGTTATTTATGTCTTCTCTTCTTTAGCTTATTTAATCTTTCATCAAGTGAATTATCAAAATACATGAGACACAAAAATTAGGCTCCTAGAACCAGGGAAAAATCTCTCCCTCTTGGAGAGGAAAACCCACGAGAAATTCTTCTTATAGATCTTCATATGACAAGTATCATGACTCAGACTTAGACCCTTGACCTATGGATGCTTCCAAGACCTTGTTACTTCTTCTTTGTCGATATTACATGCTGATCTTTCTTTCTTGCACCAGCATGTATTGTCCTTTCTCTTATTAACTACAGAGATTTACCTTCCTCTCTTTTCTTATCCAACAATGACCCTTAATTTTCATATCCACTTAAGACCTTCCTACTGCAAACTCGATTCTGTCATAGACAATAGGTGCATATTAGTGAGATTGCCCGAATCTCTTATTCCAGACTTGACAACAACATACATACATTCATCCGCTTCATGGTAATCCACACACATCATGGTGATTTGTTGAACTTAACAATGTTCTGTTTCAGCGAAAATGACACTTATATACTGCACTTTTCAACAGAGGAATCCACAAACTTCAGCTTCAGAAATCCATTTTTATAACTTCAGTAAATCCACATTTTATATCTCCTTAAATCTGCATATATATCACTCCTGAAGTTATCCGCAATTTTCTTCAGGTTATCCGTACTTCTGCTTCAGGCAATGGTGGAATTTCTGTTCTAGAGACCGCAACTCTTTATTATATTTCTGGTTATCAAGTATATACGCCTCCTTTTCAAACTTAAGTCTCCATTAGATGTTGTCAAAGGTTTGCATTCCAGCTTAGATATATCCGCAATGTATTACTAAGAAAATTTGCACTTAGTCACATATGTAGTCCGCACTGTATCTCTGAAAAGCCCGCATTTTTATTTCTGAGATTCACCAAAAATCTTACTCAAATAAACCACAGAGGTGTGTATATATATATATAGTGCACTTGTCAAGTCTTTTAGGCTGACCATACAGTCAGCTAGAAGGCCGAATTCTCAGCTGATAATTAGGCCGACGTGTAGCTGCATATAAACTGACTTTTATCATCCATCTCCAGCGTTGAGTTGAGTCAGTTTCAAACCATCCTTTTGCGGATTCTTTTGCGAGGCCTTGGAGCATCTCTTTTGAATAGATCCTTCATATATAAATGATACTTAATTACATTTTTATCTAGAAGACAAAGCCTTAGATAAACATCAAGAAGAAGTCTATTTAACTTATAATAAAATCTTGCTCATGAAACCCAAGAAGCAAGTACAAAATACATTTTATTACCTTTGTCTTCTTCTTTACATAAAATACATAATTACATAGTCAATATGAAGACTGACCTAGTTACACTTTTCAACACTCCCTTTTAACTAGGGAGGTATTCATACAGGTACATGGTCACTTTCAAACTGAAAAATCTCATAAGAAGAATCAGATTGGTAATCGCATCTATATAGCATCATATCAACCAGCATTGTCCTAGTGCAAGGCCTTGACTAACAACCCCATCTCTCAACGAGACAATGGGCTACAATGTTGGCGAGACACATGACTTATAGACACCAAAGTCATTGTCTCTCCAAGATACACACCCCACCTAGGTGTTCCTAGAGCATGACCTTCTTGGATTATTCTTCTCTTGGGTAGCCAGCCCTCAAAGAATATCGGTCCTTGACTACTTTTATATTGAATGCCCGATCTCATTCTCAAAGAGTATCGAATGCCAGATGATTACCCAATCCTCTATTCTGTCTTCTAGGTGAAGACCAAAATGATGTGTCTATCCATTCTCTTCACATGGCCTTCACTAAGACTTACGACTGTTAGTCCTGGTCTAGTGCATGACACATGTAATAGAGAATTACATACGTCACTCCCTCTTAACACAGGAAGGACATAATTCAAGTTTCTTCCAAGCAAGAAACTTACCACCAGGCTCCCTATCAACCAGGGTCTTGTAGCAGCAATCCAACTACTCATGAAGAATTCCTCCCCTCGATGTCATGGATTTCGATATTGAGGAATCTTCAACTTTTGGCTTCATAGGGCATAGATCATCCGATCATCCATAACTTTCAGTCACGAGTCATGTCCACTATCAGAAAGTGATTCATCAATCTTTATCATCTGGTCCATCGTTATGTCATGCTTCTTTCCTTCGAATCATCTCCAAGGATCATACATCATTTCTCATGATTAGCAGCCTTGCACAAATTCATCCAGATAAACATAGACATATGAACTTTTAAAACCAAAGTTACCTCAGTGATGACCTTTCACCATGACATGTTCCTATCGGCATCAACATCCTTTATCCATATTGACACATCTCCTAATGATATGTTTTGTTAAGGGTCTTCTTCTTTACCAGACTTCTGTCAGAGTCTACATATCTTCCTAGGAGATCTCCTAGTCACATCTTCTTGGCTTCCGGATGATAACTGCCTTTAGACATGGTTGTATTTCATGATCTCTTCCTTTCTGCACATTCTTCATTCCCAAGAACTTACAAATTTTCCAGTTCCTCGTTCATATACAACCAACTCATATTCCATGAGGATATATATATGTTGATTTCATCTGTCAGTGAATCGAGAGATACTCCTCCGTAGATCATACTTCTAAATGCAGAAGTTCATTACCTGCAACCATATGACATGACTTCACAGTATCCAGTGTCAGCATATAAATATGTACATACCTCATACCTTTTTTTTTTTCTTGAGTCATCCTGTAGCAGTTTTTCTAGAATGAAGAGATTCATTCCCTTGACTTGCTCCATCAACATGTCATCTGAATTTTGTTTCCATGATGACTCTTGATCTTGATGACTACCTTCCATTAGTAATGTTATTAGAGAGGATTTCCCGGAGCTGTTTCACCAGGAGCTCCTACCATGCTTCAATCAGGATGCTACACTGCTTCCTATCTTACAACCAACATAAATCACTTAAAGGAGAAGATGATCTCAATCATAGTGGAGATCCCTTGCTTCTTCTTTCTTAGATTACTTTGCATCAGGTTCTTCCCTCATTTCAGAGACATGGGATTCTTCCCTATTTCTCTTGTCCTTTTCAGATTAAGGACAATTTCTATTATAATGCCCAAGTTCATCACATCCAAAGCATCATGCTTTGTCCATATTTCTTCTTCTACTTTGAGGACCAAACTTATCGAATCTTCCTTTCTTTCTGGACATGGCTTCAAAGGCTTGATTCCCTTCACTTGATTCTGTATCAGCTTTGGCTTTCAGTCGTGTTTCCTCTATTTTACATAGAGACCCTAAATTGTGGAATGGTGCGGCTTCTTTCTTCTCGAATAAGCCTGAAGTTAAGTTTCCCTATTCTTCTAGCAGAGAATTCAGCACCACTGTAGTCCTCTCAGTGTCAAATATTACTTCTCCCAGTTCCTGTAGTTGATCTCAAAGAGATTTCTTCTCCTGCAGTACTCACATAGAATAGCTCCACCAATTTCTCATATATTCCTTTTGATGATTCTACATTTGGTACATCAGAGATGAGAGATTTTTTTATGGATTCTGTAAAAATCCTTTGGGCTCTTATATCTCCTTTCATGTATTTGGCATGACTTCATTGTCCTTGTCTTCTATGTAGGAAAGTTTGAAACCCTAACCAGTTTGTTGCTTTCTTTGCAAAGAAGACATTTTGATAGATTCATATGAAGCCATAAAGATACTTGAGTAGATTCTTTTCTTCTTCTATCAGCTTTCTTGTTGAGGATGATGGCATGAACTCCCTCTTAAAATGATTTCAAAGTAGGTGATCTTGAATCCTCCTTGCTGTGTGGATTATTTGAAAGTCTTCTTGAGATGGTTTAAGGATTTCCTTGATTTGACTTTTCACCCAAACTTTAATTTTTGCTTCCTTGAGTGTCTCTTTGTCAAGCCATCCTTGTGTTCAGCACCTTAGCTCTGAAACCATGTTGAGGATTTGGAGGGCTGGAGATTAATTGTGAGCTTACTTAAGTTATTTATGTCTTCTCTTCTTTAGCTTATTTAATATTTTATCAAGTCAATTATCAAAATACACAAGACATACAAATTAGGCTCCTAGAGCCAGGGAAAAACCTCTCCCTCTTGGTGAGGAAAACCCACGAGAAATTCTTCTTATAGATCTTCAAATGTCAAGTACCATGACCCAGACTTAGACCCTTAACCTATGGATGCTTCCAATACCTTGTTACTTCTTCTTTGTCGATCTTCGATGCTGATCTTTCTTTCTTGCACCAGTCTGTACTGTCCTTTCTTTTATTAACTGTGAGAGGGAAGGTAAATCATCCTTCCTCCCTTTTCTTATCCAGCAGTGACCCTTAATTTTCACATCCACTTCAGACCTTCATACTGCAGACCTGATTCTGTCATAGACAGTAGGTGCATATTAGTGAGATTGCCCGAATCTCTTATTCCAGACTTGACAGCAACATACATACATTCATCCGCATCATGGTAATCCACATACATCATGGTGATCTGCTGAATTTAACACTGTTCCATTTCAGAGAAAACAACACTTATATAGTGCACTTTTAAACGGAGGAATCCACAAACTTCAGCTTTAGAAATATGTTTTTATAACTTCAATAAGTCCACATTTTATATCTCCTTAAATTTGCATATATATCACTCCTGAAGTTATCCGCAATTTGCTTCAGGTTATCTGCACTTCTGCTTCAGTCAATGGTGGCATTTCTGTTCTAGAGACCTCAACTCTTTAATATATTTCTTGTCATCAAGTATATACGCCTCCTTTTCAAACTTAAGTCTCCATTAGATGCTGTCAAAGGTTCGCATTCCAGCTCAGATATATCCGCACTATATTACTAAGAAAATCTGCACTTAGTCACATATGTAGTCCACACTGTATCTCTGAAAAGCCCACACTTCTATTTCTGAGACTCACCAAAAATCTTACTCAAATAAACCGCAGAGGTGTGTATATATATAGTGCACTTGTCAAGTCTTTTAGGCCAACCATACAGTCAGCTAGAAGGCTGACTTCTCAGCTGATAATTAGGCCGATGTGTAGCTGCATATAAGCTGACTTTTATCATCCATCTCCAGTGTTGAGTTGAGTCAGTTTCAAGCCATCCTTTTACGAATTCTTTTGCAAGGTCTTGGAGCATCTCTTTTGACTAGATCCTTCATATATAAATGACACTTAATTACATTTTTATCTAGAAGACAAAGCCCTAGATAGACATCAAGAAGAAGTCTATTTAACTTATAATAAAATCTTGCTCATGAAACCCATGAAGCAAGTACAAAATACATTTTATTACCTTTGTCTTCTTCTTTACATAAAATACATAATTACATAGTGAATATGAAGACCAACCTTGTTACACTTTTCAACAATTTCCACTAGGGAGGACTCTTGTCGTTGTGACTGTTTGGTAGCATAGAAAGCATGAATAGTAACTGTATTACTTTGGGACACTCAACTCTTTATAGGTCAGATTTTGTAGCAGAAAAACAATGCATTTTCTATGAAGATTAGACCTGTAGCATGATTGGGAGACATATAACAACAGAAATTTACTGAGACAACATTAAAATTTAGAATGTAGGATACTATAGGGATATGATGATGTGGCTACAATTTGCAGATCAATTTGTGGGAAGATCCTATAGATTGTCTTGATCATCAAAACAATAGCTGAAAGGTATGCTTTTAGATCTATAAAAATAAGTTATTTTTCCATCTTGGAGAATGCCTTGCCTGGAATAAGGTTTGTTTAAAATAAAAAAATCAAGAAAACATTCCAGATTGAGAGATCTAAGGACCCCTTAACTCATCCATCACACAAATCCCTAGGATGAACTCTCTTACTATGCAAGTTATTTCAGGCAATATGACACAATCAATGACAGATTTTAAGGTGGAAAAAGAGTGCATTATTAAGGTAGGTTCTCTAAAATCTTTGTGTGGTTTATAGAGTTTGGAAGATAAGCTCATACTTTGAGGAAACTCCCCACCAAAAAATGGAGTTGTCTAACAACCCTTGATCTTTTTTGCACATATCTACACGAGTTGTGTATTTCTCTCCTGACCTTCCTTACCAGCTAGCTGTAGATGATGTCCACTTAACTTGTGGTTGTAGACAAACCATGGACTCCCTACCAAAAAATGGAGTTGTCTTAACAACTTTTGATCTACCTTGCACATATCTACACGAGTATCTTTTAGCAGTACTCCCACTTTGAGTTGTGTATCTATTACAAGTTTGATGGAGTTTGTTAGCCTTATTTCGAGTGCTCCACTATGAAGACAAGTAGTGTATGAAGCCCTTTGGCATGTTCAACATGTGCATTTTTTAGGAGCTCTAAGGACATGAGAACCCCCTTTTTTGTGGTTTATCCTTACAAAAATCATGCCCAACTTCTGCGAATTATTATAGCATTCCTAATCTACTGAATTTAGGTTCTCCATGTATAGGGGCATCACTAGAGATAACTACCAAAAGCAATGGTTTGAGTAGAAGTTCTTTTTCCATTGGAGATGTGGCAATCTCGCAGGTATATCTTTGTGTGCAAATGACCAGTTTGCTCCAGAATTTATATTGTTGGTTTCCTTTGCTCTCAGATTATATTATCCTTCAGTGATCAGTTATTCTTATTTGGTACAAATGAGTTGGACTAGTGTAAGGGTTGAAGTTGCTCCAGTGGCTTTCAAAATCATTTGCACTTGATTCTTATCAAAAGACACGAGTCACACCATGTTGCAATTCAAGTTTTTTTTCTCCTTAACAATCCAGTCATACTCTTAGAGTAGTATTGGTTCTATGATCCTTTGCCAAAGTGCTCCCAAGTATCATTTCATCTAACATGAAAACTGATGAATACCCTTAAAGAGAAGTAGGTGCTCCATACTAAAGGCCTTGATACTTCTTTATGTTCCATACTCATGAATATAACAGAGGGAATATCTTGACAAATAGCTTCATTTCCAGGATGTCCTCTGCTGCCAAGAAAAGTGCCCAGAATGGACCCTTTCAAGTCCAGGATGTCCTCTACTACTAAGAAAAGTGCCCAGAATGGACCCTTTTCTAATGTAGCAAACCTCTATGCTAACTTTCACACACTTCTTAGGGAAGAGTTGCTCCTAAGAAGGTGTCTCCATTGTTCTTCATGGTACCCAAAACAAAGATCTCCAAGGTTACTTCATGATGACTAATGCGTCATGGTCTTCAACATTATCTCCACGACCTTCAAGGTGTCTTCAATTGCCATCCCAAGTTCTACACCTGCTCTAAGCCTCTTCAAAGGCTTCTTCAAGAACTCCCCAAGAAAGTGTTCACAAGGTGCTTCAGGAGTGTCTTCACATGGCGCTCCAAATACTTCAATATTTGGTCAACAATCTGCTCTAATATGCCCACTGTCAAGATCTTCTTCAGTTGTACACCCTTTCAAGTTCACTGTTCATTAATGCTCATTCATTATTCTTCATAGGACTAAAATCCAAGCATGTGGTCCTTGTTTTGATGTCCGAGCCTAAAGTGGACTTGAGCCTTCCAACCTTGATGTAAAGCTCAATTAAGGACTAAATATCTCCTTGGCCCGCTCAAGAGTGTCTTCACATGGCGCTCCAAATACTTCAATATTTGGTCAACAATCTGCTCTAATATGACCACTGTCAAGATCTTCTTCACTTAGAGCAGGTGTCTTCAATTGCCATCCCAAGTTCTACACCTGCTCTAAGCCTCTTCAAAGGCTTCTTCAAGAACTCCCCAAGAAAGTGTTCACAAGGTGCTTCAAGAGTGTCTTCACATGGTGCTCCAAATACTTCAATATTTGGTCAACAATCTGCTCTAATATGCCCACTGTCAAGATATTCTTCACTTGTACACCCTTTCAAGTTCACTGTTCATTAATGCTCATTCATTATTCTTCATAGGACTGAAATCCAAGCATGTGGTCCCTGTTTTGATGTCCGAGCCTAAAGTGGACTTGAGCCTTCAAACCTTGATGTAAAGCTCAATTAAGGACTGAATATCTCCTAAGGCGGGCCGACGGCCTTCAGAGTTGTTCACAACTGGAAGATGGAAAAGCGCCCATGATTTGGGCCTGCGTGGTTCTTTTGTTGTGGAGTGGGGCAGTTTCACCAAATCCCTGATTGTCAATGGTCTTACACTTGTTTAGATAGAAGCCTGCCAGGTTACCATTTACATAGGGTCTCTGTTTTCAGTTACAAGTTTTTGGAATGTAACTATGTAGCTCATTGTTAATTGCAGTTTGTTTAGATGGAAGCCCTCCAGCTTACCATTTACACAGGGGATTTGGACCAGGTGCAAATAACAGGCTTGTTCATATGGAGGCAAGTCATTTCTCTTAGTTTCTATGTCCATGAAGTCCTCCAGGTTGTCTTTGTTATTGAATAACCTATGCTCTCTTGTTGAGGCTCCTTGTTTGAAAACTGTTCTTACCTATTCACACACTACATTTCATGGTTGATTCAAAATAATGAGAGATAGATTAATGTGCTCAGAGTGTTGAGCTCATCCATCTTATTGGGATTGATATTTTATTTACTGCAAAATTTCTGTGGAGGGTGGAGGATGGTGTTACGATATCCTCCTGCTATAAAATTATAAATCACGGATTCCCTATACCCTCACAGTCCTTATGAAGAGATATAATGCTGCTACTGGCTACATATTCTAGTTTCACAGAGATGGGCCTTATATCATCATAACAAATTCTGTCACGAAGTAGCATCCCTCAGGTTTTCGCACAGGATGCCACTAGACTCTGATTCTTGATGATTCAAAAAGTTTTGTATGTCTTTGTATAGTTCAGATCACAAATATACATGTTCTACTTGTCATAGAGGTGCTCAGAATTTTCACAAATGTAAATTCTGTAAATTTTGTCCTTGGTGCTAGCTCTGCTGCAAGTATAGTGTATGATCCCATGCTTTCCTCCAAACAAGTGAAATAGTTCTCAAGTTTCCTTGGGCTTCAACATGGTTTTCACTGAAAGGTTCTTTGTACAATATAATTGTCTCAACAAAAGGAGTTAGGATAGAAGTATATGAGAAATTCATTTGTATGTGTCCATATTTGATGTCCATTTGCGTGACAACAACATTCCCTTGTTGCACGAATGTCCAACACTACTATGTCTATAATGATGAAGACATTAGGGTAAGCTGTTGGATGGACTTGGAGGTTCTTGATCAAACCCACTGAAGGAATCTCTCGGGAATCAAATTCACATACATTTCGATAGCGTCTTGAAGTCTTCAAATCCATTTTCTTTGGAACTTCAAGTGCCATTACATTCATGGCGTCTTCAGAGTCTAGCTTACAGTTGTGCAAAATCCAAACTGTTACCACCAATGAAATGAAGAAGGGCTCATGCAAAGGGTTCATATTTGATCTTCAATAGGTTGACGCGAGGATAATATGAGGATCCTCTTTTCCATATAATTTCGATCTTTGAGATTTTGTAACTTCAAATCATAATGTCTATCCAATTTGTTTCTTGCATGTTGGAAACTTCACAAGTTCAACCAAAGGCATTGGAACGTTCACAATTGTTGTCTAGCATGAAATACCATAATCTAAACTTTTCAAAGTTGATGTTTCTGTAGTACTCTGAATTCTCTTAGGAACTTCACTTTGACTTTTCTCAGGAGGAGGAGATGATTCTTCTTGACCTTAATTGGATGTGCCCTTTTTCCTCCTGCTATAAAATTATAAATTACAGATTCCCATACCCTCACAGTCCTTATGAAGAGATATAATGCTGCTACTGGCTACATATTATAGTGTCACAGAGATGGGCCTTATATCATCATAATAAATTCTGTCACGAAGTAGCATCCCTCAGGTTTTCGCACAGGATGCCACTAAACTCTGATTCTTGATGATTCAAAAAGTTTTGTATGTCTTTGTATAGTTCAGATCACAAATATACATGTTCTACTTGTCATAGAGATGCTCAGAATTTTCACAAATGTAAATTCTGTCATTAAGTGCAGCTTCAGACTTGGAATTGATCAGAATCTTGGCTTTTATTCACAGTGATGATTTTGGTCCCTTCTATAGACTATGTACCTTAGTCGATTGGTCCTGTAGCATAGAGTAAATAGCATACTTTTGATTCATTTTGCACAAGGGTATAGAGATGCTCAGTCCTTTATGTCACAGATAAGACTTGTTTTGCATGTCTTTAATTTCATCATTTGTACATTTAAATTCCTCAGAGACGATCCACATGGTTTTGGTTTCTTTTAACTTCAGATCACAATGCACTACTATCCTTCGTCTCACAGTGTCACAAATTTGCATTGATTACGAAGATGATGGTCTTTTTAGATGTCAAAGATGGATAGTCTCCCAAATGAGTCGAGCTGCCTTATATAGTGTTAGATAGACCTTGTATCATTTCATGTTGGTGTCATCATTGATTCCTTGAATATTCAAATATTTGTTGCTATAGTAAGCTTCAGATACCTCAGAGAAGTGTCACAGAACCTTTTTGTATTGATCTAAGAACAATACCTCAGATATTCTTTTTTTCCCAAACAAACTTGCTTCAATCATTATGGCAATTTTGGACTTGTTCATACTCTCAGACTAGCCTTTGAACTCAGCAGTAATAGATGTCAGCTACAGTATTTTGGTTACTCAAACTATAAAATATCATGAATACACTTGGTCTTTTTGATTCAGAAAGGAGCGCACAGTCATGCTCAGATTGCCACTGAAAGTATTGTCACAATAGGTTGTCTTCTTTTAACTGATTTCATATAAGCCATTTTCTTTTTCTTTGAGTACTTTGTAGATTATAAAGATAGTGAATTGTATGCTTATCATAGGAGAAGGGTGCCTCCGAAATTCACATTAGTACAGAAAAATTACTTCATAAATCAACATAAACAGACTCACAAATATGTGTACCTATGCCAAATATTTTGTCGACAACAAAGATATGAATTTCATCCTGGATTTACGCGTAGATAATGCCATAGAGTCTTTGCATGTATTATAGGCCCTTTTTCTAGCCCTTAAGTATTTCTGGCCCTTCCTTTATTGATGAGCTCTATTTCACATGAATATTGATGTCTTTCTCTTCAACTTGAATCGAAGGTGAGGTACCGTGCCTCTTTCAATTCGTATTTTAAGGAAAGGATGTCACAGAATTTGTATGATACTTTGCTTAAGGTGCCATGGATAAGCAAATAAGCCAACAAACCTATTCCACCGCCTTCCTTCAACCTAGCTCCGATACTCATGTTGAGAAATCAAGATGCTTGTAGATTAGGGTAGATTTCTTAACCTGATAATTCACTGTGAATGTTTGTTGGCTTACTTATGTTATCTTAGCTAAATTTCATGAAAATGTTTGAAGGAATGCCTCGAATCATCTTATGAATTGTCCCGCAGTGATCTCGTGAGTGTATAGCCTTTGCGTAAGAGATCAAATGAGGAAGTGCAAAAATGTAAAAACATAAAGCAGAGGAGAGGAGTTCAGGAAAGGTGATAAGAGGAAGACAAGTGGGAAGCTATATAAATGGGTCAAGTAAGAGTATGAGAAAATACTAAGCCTTTTCTTCAATATATTTATTCCCGTGCTTGACACACCGATTTCACTTTTACCTCTAGGTCAATAACCACAAGTTGTTCTCCTAAGAAGAGCCATGATTCAGAGAAAGGATCGTGGAATAAATATCTGCAAACCCGTATAAGATAAAGATGTCCTATTCTCCTACCGGTTCTTCAATTGGCTTCAAGGTGTCTCCAACCATTTTCTCGCCTGTGATGGTCGTACCTCCATCGTGTTCTCCTAGCTTCTACCATACATACCGGGGTTATAATTTTGGCCTTTGGAAATTGAGCATGAGTCGATGCTCATTCTATCAGGTACACTTTCTTCTCCAAGACTATTAGCCAGGTGCTTCTTCCGTGTTTCTCTTCACGCAACTTCGAATTTTCAAGTTCTCGACCATTAGATTTTTTATCTTAATTATGAACCTGAAAACCCTGTGGTCTGCTTAACTCCATGCTTAATAACCACCCATGGCTTAAGAAGTCTAATAATCACTCACTTAGAAATTCCAAACATCACAATCTATCTACTTACAATTTCACTTATAGTACCTGCCTTGAGATGCTATCTTTTACTCTTAAAATGTGGGAACAGTAAGATTATAACTTAACTAGGAGGTAGCACCTTCATTAAGAACTGATTATTTTATTAAACCTATCATTAAGGAGCGGAAAGATGGAACCTTAAAAGTTTGCTTTAGATGTTTCTTTCCCACGCTATTCTGCTTGCCGAGTGTGAACTTCATCCATGCTTTTGTCAAGCTTTATCAGATTTTATCTCTTTATGATCATGTTTTATCCATGTCGGCTGACATCGCATCAGCTTTTTGGCATGCAAGTAAACTTTCTTGACAAAGCAACCCCGAGTCATCCCGAAGTCAAAGTTTTTCCCGCATGTACATCAAAAAATGTTAGGACATGCTAGTTGAAAAGTTGGAAACTACTAATTAACTATTGTCCGTTTTCTTTTCATTTTTTTTATTTTTTAAATTTTATTATCACGAGAATCGCACTAACTACTATCATTTTTATTATTTATTATTTATTTTTTTATTTTTTTTAATTTTTTTTTATTTTTAATTTTTAATTTAATTTAATTTAATTTAATTTAATTAATTAATTAATTTATTTTTTATTTATTTATTTATTTTTTTCGCATTAGAGAATTTCTTTCTTTTTCCTTTATTTTTTTATTTTTTGGGTATTAGGAGAATTCCTAAATTCATCGCTGTCTCCGGAGGCCCAGTGGTCATGTCCGAGGGACCGACCCTATACTCCTCGAACCTAATACATTATGCTATCGCCTACGTACATGCTAGATGTGTTAACCGGAGTTTCAAACCCGGGTGGGGCCTCAATATTGCTCACAAAAACTTTCTTCCTTGGACTAATCTAGGGAGGTCCAGGATCAACCTTTGTACGCTTATCACACCAAGAGTATCCAACAACTCCGTAGTTTTATGTCAGATATACTCGTATCTTATGATTTAGCAAGAGCGTGAGACTCTAGGAAATGGGGAGTCTACTCCTTGAGGCGAGATCATAGCTGTGCCATATACTCAATGGGATTTGAATTGCGGTTCAAGTAGTTTCACCAGCTGAGGCCATATACTCAATGGGATTTGAACCGCTGCCTCTTGCTAGTTTCACCTGCTGAAACTTAATGTTTAAGCCACATATCACCGTATAATTAACTATTCTCTATTACTTGAAACATTTCTAAAACTTTAAAGTCCCCGGGCCGATTGGATTGCTCTAACACCGAGCCGCTTCGTCTCTTTCATGAGGTGGGTTAACCGAGTTTCCAACTTGGTCAGCTTCAATATTGGTCAGCAAAAACTTTCCAATGCAGGTCGTCTACCGTTTGGCCTAGCACAATAGGCTAATTAACAATTTTCTCAGCATTTGAAACATTTTCGAAACTTTTAAGTCCTTGGTTGGTTGGATTACTCAAACACGAACCACTTGGCCCATGCAAACACTTTCTAATGCAGTCGTCCACCGTTTGGTCTAGCACAATAGGCTAATTTTAACAATGTCTCTGTTACTTGAAACATTTCAAACTTTTTTAAGTCCTTGGCCGGTGGGATTGCTCTAACACCGAGCCACTTGCCCCTTCATGAGGGGACGCTCTTAAGGGTTCAACATAGATGTGTGTATTCCTATTTCCAACACCCGTCAAAGCCACACTTTCGCTAAGGTCCCCCCCGTTAACCTCAAGCAAAACTAGCTCATCCGCGTTTGAAAATTATACATACTAAGATTTACCCCAGATTTTCCCTCGTCGCGTGTGTTGTCAGACCATCGGAGCTACATGCCCCTTCATCAGGCATCATTAATGGTTCAACCTAGACAGGCCAGATTGCTATCTCCAACAAAGAAAACACCTAATTTGGAAGTAAAGCATCAAACCGAACAAAGAGAATGCAGTAAATGAACAAAGTTGTTATGCCAACATTCTACCATATTGCAAAGTTGTCATGTTTGACTCTAAGTAATTTATATAGATTTTAATCAATGCTTTATGTTTAGACCGAGTATAATTGCAACCCAATTCGTTTCATATTTAATCATCCCCGAATTAGGTGTGCTCATGCTCCTACCATGACTTTTGGACCCGTGTGTGGAAGTGTCTCGGGTGGTTTGAAAGTGGTCATTTCAAAAGTCATCGCCGTTTCCAAATGTTGTCCTTACCCCTGCTCGTGCAACTAAGACTTCAAAATATTGTGCTCTTTGGTTGAATCAAAAATTTTATTTGCATATGAAAGATCAGAATCCAAAGGAAAAAGTGGTTCCATTTAAAGATATGGCAACCTAAATTATCCAAATTCTTTTTTATTACACTCTATCCATCTATTTCGTTGCACCATTCCTAGTCCTTTAGTATTCAATTATAACTTTATAAAATCAAGATGGCCATCCATATTCAAAGGCTTTCCGTTTTTCTTTTGCGTTATCTTCTAATAAGGATTTTTATTTCCAAGTAATTCAACTACCAAAGGTAGTACACGTAGTAGAGAAGTAATTCAACTACCGCTATTCTACATAGTACATGCTTTGATAGATTATAACAAAATTCTTACCAATACAATAACATTGATTGTTTTATGTGGACATTTTTGTTCAGATGGTCCATTACATAATCAAGATGAGGAGTCGGATCATGTAATTGCACTTTCTTTCAAGAACTAACCAAACTAGATGGTATATGATAGCAATTTCATTTTTTTTACGCTACTTTTTAGTTTAATTATATCATTTAGCTCGATGCTTTTTCATATATTCAACTAAACTTTGTTGCTTAACAAGACTTTGTCATTTCCATGTTTTAGTGAAACTAGCTTTATGGTTTGATACTCTCGTACAACCTTTATCAAGTTACATGCACCCTCATTAGAAAAAACAAGAGAATTTTGCTTTCCATGACTATCTTTCTTTTCATTGTTGACTTAAGAAAGTCTTTTAGCTAAGAAACTAGTTTTAAGGTTATGCATAACTTGTCATATAAATTGAACAGAAGTTATATCCAAAATGTTAACTTGTAAACTACTTAGCTCGTTTTAGGCTTTCCATTTAAAATCTACTTAAGTTTGAACTTTGAATGAGTTGTTCCATAGACTTGAATATTAAGAGAGATTTTGGTGTAAGGATTAAAAACTATCCCGTAAGGCCTCTCGCTTATTCATTTATTTTATATGAATATAATATTTACTATTAAATTAGAACCACTTAAGACAAATACGTCATAGATCAAGATCATACTTTGTAGAGTGTCGTGTAAATAGAAATAGGAGCAAGGACACCGAATTCTTTCATTTTCTCCTGTTCTTATTCCTTTGGTGTATTTTTGCACCTTTAGGGGCAATTGCTAGTTTAAAGTCTAATTTTCTTAAAGGGTGCTAGCTCAATGGAAGAGCACCGCTTTACAAGCAGAGGTTGGTGGTTCATTCCATCGTGCCTCGATATTCATATATAGGGAATGACGAAGATCAGTTTTTGTAATGGGTGCTCTTTGACCATCACCAATGAGCTTATGGTGACATTTCTTCAACCCTCACCAAAATATGAAATGGTGACTCGGCCAACGAACGCCACCATATATATGTGCATCAATAGTGACGACCATTAAAGGTCCGTCACCATAAATCGTTGGTGCTGTTGAAGAAATGGGTGAGGGTCAATGTTTGTCATTATAATCATTATTCGTGACTGACTCGATGTCACCAATGAGTTTATGGTGACGGCCAATGAACGTCACCATATATATGCACCAATAGTGACACCTATGAAATGTCCATCACAAAAAGTCGCTGTTATCATATGAAATGGTGACTACTACCATCCGCCATTATAATCAATATTCGTGACTCCGACCTTGAATGTCACCACAACACATACTTTCTGGGCGACGCCACTCAGACGTTCGCTTTTTGGTAATCGAGGCTATTTTCCGTCACCATCGCTCATATGAAATGGTGACTAGCTGCTATCCGTCACTATAAATCATTATTGGTGACGAACCTGAATGTCACCACAACACCTATACTTTCAACATGCCACCTTTGGTGACGTTTCAGGTTTTTGGTGATCTTAGTTATCATTCCGTCACCATTGCTCCTCATATGAAATGGTGACGGTCACTATTCGTCACTATAAATCATTATCGGTGACACTTGAATTGTCACCACAACACCTATACTTTAGGCGACGCCACCTTTGGTGACGTTCAGTTTTTGGTGACGAAGGCTCTTTTGACCCTCACCAATGAGCTTATGGTGACCATTTTCGCCCCTCACCAATGTGCTTTTTTCTTGTAGTGATTTACTACTTTGGCATTGGTTTCATACTTCTTCCTTTCTGCTGCATCAGTAGGAATACTTGTCGGGTATTGATAACCTTCTTCCACGATTGCCCATACATCTGCACCAAGACTTTGCAGATATGCTTTTGTTCGTACCTTCCAAAATATCAGATTGCTTCCATTGAATAGAGGTGGCTTTAGAGACATTACTCCTTCAAGACTTCCCATTGCGACGGATCTCCTTCAAGCGATCAAGCTTCTGCAGAAGAACCTGCTCTGATACCAATTGTTGGGAAAAATACTGAGAGGGGGGGGTGAATCAGTATTTAGGACTTTATCAAATATTTTTACTTTTTCACTCTCTAAAACCCATACGCTACTTTGCTGAACCAAACTAGCGTATACACGCGGATATCCTTCATAAAACTCGCGTATACACAGAGATCTAATTATGCCATTAATTCTTCACTTATATCATTCCATCATTCATTCATTAGATGTTCAATAAACAATAAACATGTGCAGTAAGAACAGAATAAACCATCACACATAAGCATCACACATGAACACCAGGATTTTAGGTGGAAACCCAAGTCGGGAGAAAACCACCGCTGCAGTTGCTCAGCCTTCAATACTTTATTATAGAGAAAACATCTTACAACATATGTGCTGGTGCAGACTCCTACCAGCACGCAGGCACCCACCTGCGCTCGTTTACCAGCCTCTCCTGGAAGGGAGCTCCAACCCCCTGACTCGTTTACCAGCCTCTCCCGGAAGGGAGCTACGACCCCCTGATCTCGTTTACCAGCCTCACTTGGAAGGGAGCTACAACCCCCTGACTGAAGGCTACAACCCTCAGCACCTCTATGGACCACGTTTCATCAATTTTCACACTGGATCCAAAGCTTCCTTTAGGACACAACTTGCAGGCCACGTTTCATCATATTTTCAGACTGGACCCACTCCATACTTTTAAGCTCAAACATACAACACCAACAGATACTTGTCAATTCAGATAACCCAGACAGATAGTAGTAACACAGCAGAACAGATCAGAAATTTCATACTCATACTTCAGCAAACTCTAGTTTTTCATACGCGCTTTCCTTTCACTGATATTGCGTATACACGCGCTTCCGTTCACATCAACCAGCGTATACATCTGTTTATACTTCAGGGCAGATACGCGCTTTCGCTTTACCAAACCCGCGTATATACGCGCTTCCGCTGTTCCGAACTAGCGTATACATCTTCAGTCATTATAGAGCAGCATACTTCTTCAGATCAGATTTTCAGTTCAGATTTAACCCTTTTACTTCAGACAGATGTTCGCCTCATCTCAGATCTAATCATTCCATAAACAGATCTAGAAAATACAAATACATTCCAGATCTAGATTCCCTTCTTCATCATTTCTTCATTGGTGCATCATGCATTCAGATCTATCATTCAATTGTAACCCTTTCCATTCAGATATACTTCAGAGAGAAGTATTCATTCAAGCTCAGACATCTTGCACCCACACTCATGATTTGCACAATGAATTTCTTCTCTTTATATAGGTTTACCTTTTATCAATACCATGAGCCAAAACCACATTACTTCCGATGGTATTCCTGGACGGGGTCATTTAGACGAATCATTACCCAATACAATGGGTCAATACCATGGTGGTTACCCTTGGTTTTGCACTTTTTGAGCGCTTTTTCCCATACGCGACTTGGCACGTACTTTACCGCGTGCATACGCGACTTATACTAGACAAATCCACGTATGCCTTGAGACATACTCTTTTCATCATAGATCTAGCACATGTTGAATTCCTTTCTTCATTACCTTCTGTACTCACTTTAGATACATCAGATTTACATCATTTAACAAGTTCATCATGACATATTCTATCAAGCACAACTTCATCAAGTGGGTTGCCATTCAAGGACAACACTCTATCAAGTGGATTGTCATCAAGGACAACACCCAGCATCATATTGTCAACAAACATCATATCACATCAGATTTACATCATTTACCAAGTCCATCAAGTCACAAATAACTTCATCAGGTGGATTGCCATCACGGACAACACATGTCAACAATCTCATGTCTTCATCTTCATTCAGTGGGTTGGCATCAAGGACAACACTGTGCATCATATTGCCAACAAAGAAACACAAGAATCAATTAATATTATTTTTAACAAATTCTTTCCACCCAACCGGACTATGGAATTAGGCCTCCGCATATAATTATGCAAGAATAGCCAAATGTT
Organism: Pinus albicaulis; assembly: GCA_034641835.2. Taxonomy (NCBI): domain Eukaryota; kingdom Viridiplantae; phylum Streptophyta; class Pinopsida; order Pinales; family Pinaceae; genus Pinus; species Pinus albicaulis. Next base: position 2,809 of record JAXQQM020060957.1, on the reverse strand, counting down.
GCCAGTGAATAAGATCCCTAAAAAAAATGTCGATGCAACTAGGCATCAACATATTGTGGTGCCGGGCACTCGGAATCTCAACCACTAAACTTGGCCTTCAAAACACTATTAAACATTGCTGCTAGTCAACATTCTTAGTCCCATGCCACATCTTTACTCAAAACTTTATCTGCGCCTCTCCACGCACAGGTCGAGTCACAAATATGGCAATGGTGTTTCAGAAGTAGTGTATCTCTAAATCCACGACCCCTTCTTTACGCCCTTCAATAGCCTCATCAAACAGTTCTATGATCTTCGCGCAGGCTCAACACGCAACCATCAGCACCATCAGTCAACTACCACATGTCAGCATTCCTCCCTTCTTCCATTTGTTGTAGCAGTGGACCATGAAACACAACCACGCGGGATCGTTTTTTAATTTTCAAAAGATCATTTTGCATGTATGTAGAAAATGCAATTGTTCTCCTCACCAGGAAGCGTAGTCCATGCTGTCAATTATCCGCCTCCAGACGTCCACGCCAACAGTCACGTTGTTAGATAACAAACAGTAAAAAAAAAATGAACACCTGGCATGCGACCTAGTTGGAGATCACATCCCAAAGGCCGTTGTTTGCCAGAATCACCTGTGTAGTAGATTCACACTTGCCTTTGCAGAACTGAGATCACAACTCCAAACTACGGACTTTACCACTAAAATTTTTTATGCAGATCACCTCACAACATGAAACCACAGTGATCATCCACAGATCCTCATATCCCTACACAGCATAGGTTCACTTAGCTTCGATCTGAAACTCTAATACCATGTTAAAAACTGGATTATATTAACTATAAACTAAATGGCTCTCCAGGTGAGAACCTGGAGAGTGTACACACACTCATACAAGCACTGACTATTGAGTTAGATGAGCCCCAGATATATAGACTTTCACACTAAAGGGATGGTTTCAACCACTCCCTATATATTAGGATATGAGGTCTAAGATTATATTCTCTAACCTATCCTCATCATAACAACAATCTAAGTTTAGGTTTCTCCATTACTTCCAACATTTTAACCTAAAAATACGAGTTTTTAGAGTTGGAGTTCTGATTTTGAGGTCACATTTATCATGATGTTACTAACTATTTTAGGAGAGAACCATTTTAGGCATCTGGTGGGTGCAACTTGAGTTAATAATACAATGAATCTTACAAATGAGAGTGCATAGCCTAACTAAACATCAACCGGTATTTGAAATTCCCTTTAGCCTACCATCTTCATGTGGTGATCATGACCATGACATCCCCTTGGTTTTAGGTGTCATTCATCCATCTTGAGTTCAAATTTATTAAGCACTGAGAGGGTTCAAACCTTTCGAGGTGCAAACAAGTTTTACTCTAAAAAAAGAGGTTTATATGTTTAATAGATCCAGAGTTAAAATAGTTTTAAATTAATTAATCATAAGTGAGGATAACACCAACCTAGATCCATCTTAGCTCTGGATCTATCAAGCAACAAGAGGGATCAAATATCTCAAGGTGCAAACCTCTTTTTTAGTGCAAAACTTGAGGAAAGGTTTGCACCTAGAGAGATTTGATCCCTCTTGGTGCTTGATAGATCCGGAGTTAAGATGGATCTAGGTCAAGTTTCGTAGAAATTTGCTGAATAAATCACTTATTCAATGGAGATTAACCCGATCACACATCAATTTCGAATTGCATGCATAACACATAATCTCTTCTACAATTAATTGTCACATGCGGAAAAAATAGAAGCGATAGCACATCAAATCGTCACACACATTAACACAGTATGTATGGGGAAAGCTTATAGCTGAAAACCCCACAGCTATAGTATATTATAAATGGAGAGAACATGCAGCAAATACATAGTACAAACTCCTCACAAGTACTCAGTACTATCTCCCAAAGCTGCACAAAAACTAGCTTGGTTTTGAACAAGTCATAGGTTCAAAACACACCTACTACTTCTCTGCCTCTATTGCGTAATCAAGGCTGGTCTAAATAGAGATCCAGGTTCGAATCTCACTGGCTTCAACTGCGCAATTGTCATTGGTAATTTCCTCCAAGTGTGGTGCAAATCTCATGCACAACTGATCCTCCAACTGATAGCTATACTCACCCTTTCATCTACCTCTTTCATTGGTCTCCACTGAACTGTCCATGCACTGAGTTAAACTGATGTGTTCTTTAGTTGAATAATGAGTTAATAATTAGTGAATTAAATAATATTTAATTCACACAACTCATCTCTAGTGTATTAGCCAGTTAAACTAAATACAACTAGTTCAACTAGTTAACCAAAACACCACCTCCATTAACTCCTCAATCAACTCCACCAAAACTCTGCCACATGAGTCTAACTGAAGTCTAACATGCAAGATGCCATCAAACCCTAGGAACCACGTGATTCCTCTGTCAGATGCATGAGCCACCTCCATGACTTGAACTGAAGTGCTCCAAGAGAGTAAACTGTTGTTTATAGTCTAAATATTATTAAGGGTAAATAATATTTGACTTCCATATTTTTAGGAGAGGCAGTCTAAAAATAGCCTGTGACCTAAAAATATGAGTCTCATCTATTTTTACCAACATGTCGTATACTTCAAGAATCTCCAACTGGAATCCCCGAATCATGCTCCGTATGTCTAAAAATAGACATAGTCTAAAAATAGACTTTTCGACAAAAATCACATGTGTGGTCCCCACCTAGTTTAGGTGATCACTTTCCAACTAGGATCAGGAAAGATGTTTCAGGAGACCTCCTTCACTGTTTCTTGTTTCCATTTTCACGTGCTTCTTACCA
>JAXQQM020070279.1:0-116878 GCA_034641835.2 Pinus albicaulis | reverse complement strand
GTGTGTCTGTGGAATGGAATTTTGTGCACACCAAACACAAAATGAGTAGTTACAATTTTAGTCCCTCACTATGAATTGAATGGTACGCTATCCCCTTATATTGGCAACCTGTCTTTGTTGTGCTATTTAGATATTTCATGGAATGTTTTCAATGGGACAATTCCACCTGAGGTTGGGCAGCTAAAAGCACTAGGAATACTTCACTTCTCTATTCCAAAGGAGTTTGAGGAGTGGTAATTCCTACCAATGCATTAGAGGATATGGTCAGATTCATTTCTTCTTCCTCCAGGGTTGCTTCCCGGTGTATATCCTCTTCTTTTGAAGTTCTGTGTTCCTTTTCTTCCTCTTAATATAATTATTATATAATACTTTTATTCCTTTTGGTGTATATCCTCTTAATATAATTATTATATAATACTTACCTTCTATCTTGAGAGTGTGCGGAGTGGTAATTCCTACCAATGCATTACAAGATATGCTCAGACTCATTTCTTCTTCCTCTAGGGTTGCTTCCTGGTGTATATCCTCTTCTTTTGAACTTTCTTGTTCCTTTTCTTCCTCCTCTTCACAATCTATGTAAAATAATTTCTTCTCAGCACACCTATGACCTTTAGTGTATTTGCTATCACAACTACAACACAATCCTTTTGCTCTTTTTTCTTCCAATTGTTGTGGTGTCAACCCTATAGGTTGTGTAAGTCTAGGAGTAGCAACACTTCCATCTTTATAGTTGTGAGTGGTAGGTTTCTTTGCTGCCATAATTTTGCTTTCATTTTTTCTTGCCAAACTAAATGGCTTCTCCAATGTATCAGGTTCCCAAAGGCGAACCTCATGTTGGATGTTATCCTTTAGAGTACCTATGAAAGACATCAATCATATGTTCCTCTAGAATATTATTTACCCTTATATTCAATTTTTGAAAATCCTCGATGTGCTCCATCATTGAGCCCTTTTGTTTGAGATTTATCAATTGACTAAAGAAGGTGTTGCTCTTTGTATCCTTATAATGTGCTATCATTTCCTTCATAAAAATTGACCAAGTGACTAGTGGTTTACGAGAACAAAGCCATCGATACGATACAAACTAGTTTTTTTCTAAATACAAAGTTGCAATGCATACCTTTTGTGTGTTTTGTGCATTATGGAGCTCAAAGTATTGCTCCATTTGTTGAGCCGAGAGGCTCATTCTACAATCCAGTATGAGGGACATGTGTAAGTATGTCATGTCCTCAAAAAATTAATAAAAATAATTTTCGCTCATGCCGTTCAAACAAAAAAGCAAAAAATAAATAACCATATAAATAAATAATTAAATTAACATGAATTAATATGAAATGGCTTAATACACATGTTATGTAAACTTTATAACTTTCAAAAATGCAATTTAAACAGTAAAAAAATACACATTGTTTTTTTTCACTTTAAAATAAGTTTGTAACAAAAGAAATTTGATCCCTCTCGGCTCATGTTAGATCTATGCTTTAGATGGATCTATGCTGGTAGTATCCAAGTTATGAGATCATTGCCATCAAAATTCCTCATATCCATATTTGGAATATGGTGGGTCTTAAATCAAACATTAGAGTTAATGAAATCATGATTAACATTTCTTTTGTTCTCATCATGAGTTTCCTCTGCTACCTTTTTGCTATTAGGAAGCTTTTCTTGTAGAAAATTTTTCAAACCTTTCTTCAAACCTTCCATGTCATTCTTCAAATATTCCATGGGATCCTTGCCATCAAGATTCCTCCTGTATATATTTGGAATATGGTGGGTCTTAAATCTAACATTAGAGTCTATGAAATCATGATTAAAATTTATTTTCTTCTCATAATGAGTTTCCTCTACTGCCTTTTTTCCATTAGGAAGATTTTCTTGTAGAAAATTTTCCAAATATTCTTTCAAACCTTCTATGTATTTCTTCAAATATTCCATGTTTCCTTCTATACCATCCATCTTAGGTTCTACGCAATCCATGTTAGCTTCCATGACATTCTTCAAACCATCCATCTTAGCTTCCATGCCATTCTTTAAACCATCCATCTTAGCTTCCACGCCTTTCTTCAAACCATCCATATTAGATTCCAAATCTTTCTTCAAACCATCCATAGTAGCTTCCATGACATTATTCAAACCATCCATCTTATCTTCCATTTCATTTTTTGTTACTTTTTACGAGAGTGAAATTTGTTTCACTTGGTCTTGTAATTTTGATATATCATGTTGCACTTCTTCCTCTTCATGATTCATAGAATAGCCTTCTGAGGGCTTAATGGGTGTTGAATTCCTTTTAGGGGGGATTTTAGAACCCAATACTAATATCTATGCTTCATTATGCCCTTGGAATCACTTCAAACTGATTTTTCAAACAAGACTTATGAAATTTTTAAAAACAATACACACCTTTTTCTTGCTTTTGAGGAGCTCGATATTGAAACTGATGTATCTATGTAATTTCAGATCCCGAAGATTTTATCCTTAGTTTTGTAGTATCCCTCTAGATCCTCTTTCTAATGCCATAAGTCTGACCTCATTTGGATTCTTTAAGGTAAAGTTATGTGCAATCTCCCACAATGACCTAATTATGGACTGGTTCAGTAGAGAAAACTTGAATGGTATTCCACATGTCACTGTTTCCTCCTTTGTTTCTAAAATATATACACTGGAAGGTATGGTTCATGTTATTTTCGTTAATTTTTACAGAATTCCATTCCAATGCTCAGCGAGAGATTTATTATGAGTTTCCCAAGGTCACCTCTTTGAGATGAAATTCAGGAGCCTGAAAAAACCATAACTTCCACAGATCGTATCTCTAAAAATATTGTAAACCAAGATCTGAAATTTTTACATTATGTTCCTCAAGAGTTCTTTGCAAATGGGTTTTTTTCTTAGCTTCTTAAACTTCGTAGAAAAAAATTATATCGCAAATTCCATGATAACCTGTTTGAAGTAGTGAAACCATAGGATCCAAAGCTTTTATAACAAATGTTAGAAATCAGCCACTTCAAGGGGGAAACCTCCTTACATTACATATGAACAATTCTTGGATGATTAAAATGACAAAACCTCCTTCCTATATATAGGAGTCCATGGGGTCACAATATCATCCTAGCCGACCTAAAAATAATAATGTAGGGGCACAAAAATAACAATAATGGGCTATTATTTGGCACAATAATGAAAATATGGGGATTACAAGGGTAAAACAATAAAAATAAGGGGGCTACACTAACAACAATAAGGGACTACACTAATAATATAGGGCCCTAACAAAAAAACTATTTTACGGGTGCAATCCCACTAAAACTTGGTCATATGAACCATTTGGAACACCTCTTCTTCGACTTTAATTCTATGAGTGGAAGCATCCAAACATCTCTTCGAAATTTAACTTCACTTATAGAATTGGATATTTCCTTCAATAATTTGAGTTGTACATTATCTTCGTTTGTTGCCAATATATCTCTGTTCTAGTGTTTAGATCTATCCCAAAATACTTTGATTGGAAGAATTCCACCCGACTTTGGCTCACTCAAAGCACTAGGAGTACTTGAACTCTATGATAATGTAACACCCCTAAGGGAAAAGTAAATATTTTAATTACTTTTACTGCACATAATTGGTAAATTAGGGGCTAAATGGAAAGCCTAGTGAAAAGGTATAATGTTTAAATTTTATTTAAGTTTATTCTAAAAGGTATATCAAGCCTTGGAATTCATGGGAAAATAACCTACATGAAAATTCTCATTTTACCAGACAATGAAAAGAAAATTATTCCTATCCCTAAGATAAAATATTGCATCATTGGGAGAGATCTTGTGCATTCAAGTTGAATGGCATGCCTACATTAGCACATCTAAATGTGTTTCCTTTGGGATCACACAATATGTTATTGGGCATGGACTAGTTGTTCATTCACAAGACTAAATTGAATTTTTATGACAAGGCTATTGAGTGCCTAGATGATAATGGAGAAAAGAGAATATTTCAGGGAACAAATAAGAATACATCGGTGAGGATGGTTACGACTATGCAGGATAAGCACAGTTGTAGGAAGGAGTATGTATTATTTGTTGTGCATATTTCCAATGACAAAGGTAATGATTTTGAGGATGTGGAAGTCCTCAAGAGGTATCATGTCTTATATTAATTTCATGATGTATTTCCTTCATATATTTTAGAGTTGTTGCCTCATAGGGAAGTGGATTTCTCTATTGAGTTGGTACCATGAGCACCACCAACCTCAAAGACATCGTAGAGGATGAGCACTCTAGAGTTGGTGTAATTGAATTTGCAACCTAAGTAAATAATTTATGAGGGATACATTAGGCCAGATGCATCACCTTTGGGTGCACCAATATTGTTTGTAAAGAATAAGGATTGTAATCTCAGATTGTGCGTTGATTACAGGCATTTGAATAAGGTGAAAATCAAGAACAATATTCATTGTCGAGTATTGATCACTTCTTTCATGAGTTAAATGGAGTATTAATGTTCTCAAATATTGATTTGAGATCAAGGTATCATCAAGTGCACATTGCAGAAGAATACATCTAGAAGACTTCAATTCACACAAGGTATAGGAATTATGCGTTTGTGGTGGTTCCATTTGGTCTTACTAATGCTCCAACTACTTTCATGTGCTTGATAAATAGCATGTTGTGTCCTCACATAGACAAGTTTGTGATAGTGTTTACTGATTATATATTGATATATTCTAAGAATGAGGAGGATGTAGAGCACCTGGAAGCAATGTTGACATTTTTAAGAGAGAATTAGTTGTATTCCAAGCTCAGAAAGTGAAATTTCTTTTAGAATGAAGTTCATTAATTGGGACATGTTTTCATGGAAGGGATAGCAGTGGATCCAGAAAAAATTAGATCCATCATGGAGTGGCCTTTCTCTTAATAATGTGGACAAGATTAAATCATTCATGAGAATAATAAGTTACTACAGGACGTTCATCAGGAACTTCTCAAGGATTGTTTATCCTATTACATCATTTCATAGAAACGAAAGGAAGTTTAAATGGATAGAGGAATTTGCATCCAATCTTTTGTAGTTGAAGCAATTGCTTACAAATGTTGTAGTCTTGAATATTATAGATCTGAACAAATAATTTTTAGTTTGTACATATTCTTGCAAAAGAGGACTTAGTTGGGTCCTCATACAAGAGGGATAGGTGGTATGTTCTGAGTCAAGGAAACTAAATGAGCACTAGAAAAGCTATGTGACTCATGATATCTAGTTGGAAACTATTATTCATGCCTTGAAGACATGGAGGCATTATCTTCTTGGAAGGAGATTTATTTTGATGAATGATAATAGCGGACTGACGTACTTGTTGACCAACCGAATCTGAATGCGAGAAAATACAGACGGTTGGCTACCCTCAATGAGTTTGTCTTTTAGATCAAGTACATAAAAGGAAAGGAGAATAGGGTTTTAAGCTCATCTTAGTATGAGAGTACTCGTAAATCATATTACAATTGTGAGTTCTTATGGGACAAACTTGCAGGCGCGGATCTTACCGAAAAGGCGACATGATGAAATGTACCAACAGTTGAATCTTAGGTTGTTGCAAAAATCTAAAGGTGATAAGGGTGAGCATTATCACCTCATAATATATGGCTTGGTTAGATTCAGGAACATGGTTTATGTGCCAAATGATAGTGAGTTTAAGAAGCTTATCTTCAGGGAGTTTCATGTCAAGCCATATTTAGGTTACCCGGGATACTAGAAGACATTAAAAATTGTTAAGAAGTTTTATCATTGGCCAAAATTGAAGAAAGAGGTAGCTAAATTTGTTTCTATATGTTTGGACTATCAATGGTGAAAGATAAATGTAAGCATCCAACTAGTTTGTTGCAGTCGATTTCGATTCCAGAGTGGAAATGGGAGGTCATTTCCATGGATTTCATTATATATTTACTAAGGGAATTGAAGTAGCATGATTCCATAATGGTTGTGGTTGATAGGCTAAGAAAGATAGCTCACTTCCTTTCAACAAAGTCTACGAATTCAGCTAGTGAGGTAGATCATATCTTCATTAGGGAGATAATGAGCTTGCATGGTGTTCCCAAGAATATCATATCATATAGAGATTCCAAGTTCAATTCCAGGTTTTGGAAGGAGTTATTTTAAGGATTGGGGAAAATTTTGGCTTTCAGTATAGCTTATCATCCATAAAAAAATGGGAATATAGAGAGGGTCAACATGATTATGGAGGATTGCTAAGGATCAAAAGAGGAGGTGGGAGGAGTATCTTCCACTAGTATAGTTTTCTTATAATAATGGGTATCATGAGTCATTTAGGATGAGTCCATTTGAGGCTCTTTATGGGTGGAATTGTAATGCTCCTATCATCTCAAGTGATCCAATGAATGGGGTTCTGATTGGACAAGACATGTTTGAAGAGATGTAATGAGAAATGTAGGTTATTTAGAGGAATTTAAAGGTAGCATGGGACAGATAGAAGAGTTATGCAGATCAACACAAGGAATTCAAGGATTTTCAATATGGGGAGCATGTGTACTTGTGCATCAAGTCTGAGAGGAGATCCTTGAGGATCCAATGATGTGCCAAGTTGGAACCTTGGTATTGTGGGCCTTTTGATATCCTTGAGAGGATTGGATCAGTGGCCTATAGAGTTGCATTTATGCCAATACTGAAATTCCATGATGTTTTCCATGTTTCATTTCTTAAGATACATGTGCAAGATGTTTATCATGTGATTTATTGGTATTTATTGTAGGTGGAATGAGAGGGAGAGTTCCATCTAGAACCACAGTGAATTTTGTAGCAGAAACAACTCATTCTTCAGAACCGATCAATAGAGAAAGTTAAAGTGTATTGGAAGAACTTTGGGCCTGAATGAAGCTACATCGGATATGGTTGATAATATGCGGCCTATGTATCATTCATTATTTATTGGTTCAGGAAAATGCGTTTTTGGTATATGTACATATCTATGTATGGTTGTTATAGTAAATACTGCAATGAGTTATGTTATAAAGCTCCAATAAGCGGTATGCCTGTTTTTATTTTCAACAGGATGTCATTATAAATACTACATTGAGCTATATTATAAATCTCCATGCGTAGTATGTTTTGGTTTTCAGCAGTTTTGTTTGTCATATGTGTAATAGAACACCAAGGATAGTGTTTCCCCAAGGGGGAGCGTTTTGTAACAAACTCAGGTAAATGTTTCATGTAATAAAGAATAGTAAAGGAAAAACAATTAAGATCAAGGTCATAGGACATGTATTCCAGGCTAAATGTTTACCAAACACTATAGTGGACATCACTTGTAGTTTTTTATGGCTAAGGAAATTGGCAAAGGAATGGGTGAAGGAATTGGTAAGGCAAAGAGGCATTAATTGACATTTGATTATAAAAATAAGGGAAAATAAGAGAAAATGGAGATGAAGAGACACACACTTGTATGAGGAGGAAATTAGAGGAAAATGAAGAAAAAACAAAATCCAATAATACAAGGTCATCATAGAAATAGTTCACAACTTTTGTTGGTTTAGATCTTGTTAGTTCTAGTTTTTCCTCTCTTGCACTCTTACACACATAGAGCTTTCTTGGAACACTTGAGTATTCACTTGGTTTTGAAGAAATAAAAGAAGGAAAGTATATGAAGGAAAAGGAAAAGAAAAGGAAATAAGAATTCAAACAAAGAAGGTTTTATCAAGAAATTAAACAAGGGGATTTTGCAGGTAACAGGTTACACGTGTGATTTTTTATCTTGGTCATGAATGCATGGTACACGCATTTGTGTATTTGGTTAATTTTCTATCATTTGAATTGGTTTCCCTTAGTTTGACAGTGGTTTCAAACTCGCCTTTCCATTTCCTCGATAGCCATGGTGTGATGGGATTCATTATTGGTTAAGATTTGGATCGCTGGAAGGTTTTGGAACTAAGTGAGGTGATCTTAGGAAAATTTCCAAGGGTAGGCACTGGAGATGGTTTTCTCCGGAAAGCCATCGGTAGGTGGGTGGAGACAAAAAATTTCCTCAAGGGATGGTGAAGGAATTCCGAGGCATCCATTATTGGTTTGGTTTTTTTTATCTTGGGACCGGTTTAGGTGAGGTCATCGTAGCATGAGGGTGGATTTGGTTTAACCTCCGGAGACCATAGTTGTTTATGTCTTAGTTTATCCCATGAGATACCACATTCATGCTTGGAATATTTCATGGGGTTGGTTGGCTAAAATAAATATTTGGTTCAACCCATGCTATGGTCGAGTGGTATGTGGTAGTCCCTGTCTTGTTTGACTATTACATATGTTGATACAAACTATTTTAAATTTACGATTTATGAGAAGATGTACTGGTTATCAAGTGATCTTATGGTTGTTTTCTCATGATTCATATTTTGGTTATATGTTGGTTATAAGAATGGTTCTATCATGTGCTCTAGCTATGGCTCTTATTCATGATTTGATAAGTATTTGAATGGTTAATGAATGCATGGGATAAAAAGTGTTACTTAAGCTATGTAGAGAGGGCATAGGGTCTTCTGGGTGATTCTTAGATGAAGAATAAAAATTTATTATCAGATATGCATTCATGACCTGTAACTCATATGTTTACCATATGTTTGACAAAAAAAAATGAGTTCTAGGATTTTTTGGATGAGAACTTGGTGAAGTTTTATATGATTAGTCTTGTAATCCATAGTTTCATAATTCTATAAGGTTATAGAGGGTTCTTGGTAGTGGTCTAGAGACTAGCCTAGAAAAGTGGCTCAGATCTCGGAGCCGCAGACACATAATTAAAATATTTTGGCCATAATCGCATGGAAGGAAGCTTGTATGTGCGGTTGAAGGCCTATAATCGTACCATTTCCTTGATGTGCATGCGGTTGGAGTTCTAGGTCAGTGAAAAAATGTTCTAGCTTAGGGATTGGTCACCTGGGGTGGTTATTTATCTCTTAATTAGTATTCAACCCTGAGGCATGACAATCAAGTATTCAATTTGTAGGCTTCACTTCCTTAACTAGGACTTGGAGATCAGGTCATGTCATAGTAGCACTCATCTCATATTTACCCTGGAAATCCACTTAGTGTGGATAAATGAGGGAGGAGGCGTTTACATGGTTATTACATTAACTGGTAGTTTTTGTTTCACATTTTCTTTTACTTTATTAGAAAACTCTATTTGTAGTATTTTACTTCTTTTAAACCAATTTTACTTTTGTACATATTTTTTTTTTATGTTTTGATTCAATAAAATTTAATTGGCTACAATGTGACTAATGTTTAACTATGGTTCAAATAGATCTTATTCAATTAGTACTTAATTACATATCCCATATAATTAATTAAGATTTTAATTTCATAAGATAAATGCATGAGAAAAAATTAAACTAAAAAATGATCAATTAATATTTGAAATGTGCCTCTGCTTATTTTATCAATCTTTAACCATTCAAATATTTGACTTCATCTAAGAGGAGGTATAACGTTTAAATTTTTCTTGGATGAAGGTCATTTTGGTCAATTTATTTTCTTTAATTTATAATTTAGACATAGTTGAGGCTCTACAATACTCTAAGGTCAAAACATTAGAGCATTGATTACAATTGGGATACTGAATATTGATTCAGCCCCAACTCAGTCAACTGAGTAGCTTGGGGCATCTCAGAAAGGTCCTCTAAAATGGCTCAGAAAGACACTTGAAAATTTTCATCCTGATGAGGTTGGAAAGATAGGAACAAGAAGTTCCACCAGGAAAAATGGAGGTGATGTAGATGATTTTGATTCACTTGTTGACATTTATGTTTCTTATAATTGTGAATTTAATTTGTGTACATATTTTGAACCATCTTACTTCAAATAAGTCACTTATCATGATGAATGGAATTAGCAAAAGCAATATGATGCCTTGATAAAGAATCGCACTTGGAAGCTGGTTGATCCTCCATTGGGAAAAAAACCAATTGGCTTCAAGTGGGTCTACAAGAACAAGTACAAAATTGATGGCTCACTTGAAAAGCACAAAGTTAGGCTTGTGGCAAAAGGTTTTACACAAAAAATAAGGGGTCGGTTATGAGGAGATGTTTTCCCCCACACAAAAATGGGCTACCATCTGGACTCTCTTTTCCTTGACAACTCAGAACGGTTGGAAAGTCCATCAGATGGATGTAAAAATTGCTTTATTGAATGGATATATAAATGATAATGTTTTTATGTCACATCCAGAAGGAGTTGTTTTGAAGGGCCAAGAAAAAAAAGTATGCAAGATTGTAAAATACTTGTATGGCCTCAAGCAAGCACTGCGACCCTGGTATGAGAAGTTAATTGAGCATCTTTTGAAACCTAATTTCAAACATTATGATCTCGATGATGCAAATTTGTTTGTCAAGAAAGTTGGGAAAATAGTTGTATATCTTGTGGTGTATGTAGATGGTGTTTTAATGACAGGGAACAATGAGAGTTATATTGCATCCATAAAGAAGGAATTAAGGAAAGATTTTGAAATGACTAACTTCGGCTATGTTCACTACTAACTTGGTATTACAGTAACTCGACATTAAGTTTATATTTCTCTCCTAGAAGAAGTACATTGGAGATATATTGAATAGGTTTGTCATGGATGGGTGAAATCCTTTGTCTACTCCAATGGAACAAAACTTGAAGCTCACATCCATTGAAGGAAAAGAATTTGAGGATTCAAAAAAGTAAAGACAACTTGTAGGAAGTCTCAACTACTTGACTACTACCAGACTAGACATCTCATTTTTTGTTTGAATCCTCTCCGGGTTTATGAAAAATCCTCGTGAGGAACATTGGTATGTTGCAAAAAGAGTTCTAAAGTACTTGAAAGAGACTCAAGGCTTTGGAAACAAGTATAAACAGGTGGGCCACTTTAGCTTGATTGGATACTCTGATTCAAACTTTGATGGAGACAAAGAAACTGGGGTATCTACTTCAGGTTATACTATGAGTCTTGGATCAGGAGTTGTCACCTGGAGATAATGAAAACAATTAGTTCTATCAGACTCCACAACTAAGGTGGAATATGTGGCAGCAGCTGAAGCAACAAAAAAATTTATGTGGCTTAGGAAAATTCTAGAAGATTTGCAGATGTAACAAATGCATTCAAATCCACTCACGATTGAAAAAAAATATATAATAAATTTGGTCAAAAACCCAAAGTTCCATGATCAAACGAAGCATATCAATACAAAATACCATATGATTCGACATCATGTTGAGGTAAAGACAATCCATCTATGCCATTGTTCCACAAATGAGTATATTTTAGATATATTCGCCAAAGCGCTTGGAAGAGAAAAGTTTGAAAGATTCAGAAGGATTCTTGGACTCACCAACATCCCTTCAAATTAAGGGGGGGAATGTTGACACCTAATCCTAGGTATTGGGTGAAATTGTAACAATAGTGTAGATAGAAAATAAGGAGAAGCAAAAGCTGAAGAGACACTGAGAGATGAATCCCATGAGTCCCACCTCCATGTATATATTTGTGTGCACCCTTTAATGAAAATTAAATTCATTTTTGTTGGAGTTACCTCCTGGCTTGACGTGATTCAATCCATAGAAAAAGGAATTTCGATTGATCCTCTAAAAGTGCATAAATTCAAGACCTTCCTGCACCTTCTTCGACTTCAAGGGAAAGCTAACTGCCTACGATGATTTGTCCCTAATTATGACGAGTTGAATAAAGGATTCACTCACCTTCTTAAGAAATGGGTTCCCTTCCATTCAGATAATGCATCTCAGAAAGTGTTTGATGCCTTGAAATATGTACTGGTTCAAGCATCGCTATTATATCCCCTTGATTACCAACGTGATTATTTCCTATATATCATTTCTCCCATTTCAAATATAACAATGGTATTGGTCCTAGAACACCATGTAGGGATAGAACACCCCATATGTTACTTGAGTCAGAATCTCAATGATAACGAGACCACATATACTCATGTAGAAAATTTAGCTTCGGCAGTCGTTCAAGCTGTCCAAAGGTTTTTCCATTACATCTTGCTCTGGAAAACTATGGTTGTTTCGAATTTCAATTGTTACGACGTACAATTTTTCACATCAATTTCTGGGGGGGAAATACTCTAAATGGATCATCATCCTGCAAGTGTTTGACATGGAATTCATAAAATCTAAGTCAAATAAATCCTTATTTTTCACTGAGCTTATGTGTGACCCTCCTTCCCCTGATTCTAAATTGAAATATGACGATTCTATCCCTAACAAGTCATTCTTTCTAATTTTTTCATCTAGCCCATGGTATGGAGAAATTCTAATTTATCTCCAGACCCATAATTTATAGTTTGATACCTCTCGCTCCGAGAAACAATGTATTCGATACCAAGACAAAGATTACATCATCATTGGCAACACTCTTTATCAACATGACATTGATACAATTCTATGAAGGTGCCTCAAACATGAGGAGGCCAAGAAAGTCCTTAATGAATGCCACTCGGGGGAATGTAGTGGGAAGATCTTACAAGTTGGTTACTTATGGCCCACTATTTTTTGATATTTTATTCTCGCTGTCCATAAGTGTCATGCATGCCAATTTATGATCCTAAGACTCGTGATCTGCCTACTCCATTGCATCATGTTATCATTGTTGGATCATTTACAAAATGGGGTATCGAATTTATGACATGTAACCGTCACTCGGTCGAGGGACAAGGTTATATAATTGTTGTAGTAGATTATTTTACCAAATGGGCTGAGGTGATGCCTATATATAACAACACCGGTGAAACGACAGCATATTTATTTTTCAACCACGTTATCACATGGTTTGGTGTCCCACAATCCATATTTACATATCACAGAAATCATTTCTGAAGTCATATGATGACTGAACTAACTGACAAGATGATACTTTCCCAAAAACATTTTGCTCCCTACTATCCTTGGGCTAATAGGTAGGTCGAAGCTATGAACAAAGTTCTTAAGATTATGATTCAACGTACGATAGGGGTCCACCAATTGGACTAGCATTTTATTCTTTACACTACCTTGTGGGCATACCAAACCTCAATGAGGACTGCTACCGGATTTACACCCTTTCAATTGGTTTATGGTCTGGAAGCAATCCTCCCAATTGAATGTGATATTCCATCACTCAAACTAGCTATCGAACTCTTCCAGCCACTTTTGTAGAAGAGGAACATATTTTACATCTGACCCGTTTGGATGATACTCGACGTGATGCCACTATAACTAATGAATCTCATATAATACGTAGAAAGGTGTAATACGAAAAAAGAGTCAAGCCTCATATCTTCTCAAAAAGATACCTTGTTCTTTTGTATGATCTGGCAAGCTAATAAGTTAGGTTTAGGAAAGTTCCAACCAATGTGGTTACTCCCATATATTTTCAAGAATGTGCTTACAAAAGGGGTCTATGAGTTAGTTGAATTTGATGGAGTCCCTTTAGCGCAACCTAGGAATGGTTTGTAACTCAAAATATACTATGCTTGATCTCATGCATAGTACATTGTGTACATATTGATTATAGGTGTGTCGAGCATTTTTTTCGGAGTTTCTTTTTAGAGTTTTATATGGTTTTTATTGATCCTTTTATGTTTGGTTTGCAGGTGTCATCATCCCTTGAACCATAAATCTGTTATGATGATGGTGCTAGCCATAGTACTCAGAATATATCCTTCGCAACATTATCTATCTTTGCTCCAAATGGCGATTTAGTGAGTCTACAAGGGATTTGTATCAGTCGCTCTACCAACAACACCATTGAATATAACGCAGTCGTCGAGCTACTTTCTAATGCTATCACACATGGTATCCACCATTTAGTCATCAAACTAGACTCACAGCTTGTGGTACTACCATTGGCCAATTTTTATTCAATCATAAGTCCCACCATCCTAGGCATGCTTCTAAGGGTTCGCCTTCTAGAAAGACATTTTGACTTCATCTGATACAAACATATTTCTAGAAATATAAATAAACTAGCGAATTTGCTAGCTAATCAATGAATGTAAATAAGTTTTAATACACATCACATCAATTGAAAGCAATGATAGAAACATATAAATATTGAATATTAATAGATATATATAAAGTGTTGGTTTTACAAAATTTGTGTCCAGGACACAAATGACCACACGACCTACATAAAAGAACTATATGCAGATATAACTATGAAACTCAATAGACTAATAGTGCTCATGATAATGTGTTATTGCATAATCCATCTTGCGCATTAGTCATCCAATACGACTAGGAACTTCGATAGTGTATTGCTAGAGTTGCATAGGGATTTGATCAACCACAGTCTCATCAATCCCATGTCTTAACCCCTCCATCTGGTGCTCCACCTCTTCTAGGGTCTTTGATACATCAAGATCTCGTAGTGCATCCCATCTTACCGTGGAAACCTATGTTGGTGCTGCAACTTCCTATGGCTCTCCTGCACAGTGAATATGTGAAGCTCCTAGGGGTTGAAAAATTCCAATGTCTGCATGAAACAAATCAATAGTTTAGTCTCGCAAACATAAAAAAATGCAAATAAATTGTAAAAAATTTCTTAAAAAAATTAAAAATGGTTAAAATATCTTACCCATAACACCCCATTTCTCACCCTCAGGAATTACAAGCTCAGGTTCATCACAAAATTCTTCTCCTGCATATGGTAATCATCAATCATAATCAACTATTTACGCAACCATATAAAGTAGGTTGGTGTGAAACTAACCATTGATGGACCTGCATGTGAATCCATAAGGTCTATCCACCTCCTCATCCATGGAAGCCTCACATAAATGGGCATGGGTATGGTATGTTGAGGTTTTAACAATGGAATCTTCTTTAGGGGAAAATAAATTAGAATTGAATCGTATCCAAAAGTTTCTCAATTTTCCTTCTTTTTCTTTAGACAATTTTTCCTTTATGTTGATCAATACCTCCTCGCTTCAGTTGAATATTTTTGGCTCTAGATTCTCTAGACCGTAATCCACGCATGGTCTTCTAGCTACATGACGTGTTGAGCTACTGACCAATCTAGCGATAATGAAAATGATTTTTCTCAAAGGCATATGGGTCACATCTCTAATGCTGATATTCCCATCTCTAGCCTGTTGTGCTCGAGCTCTATAATGAGTGGCAATGTAATCCTTTACTAACTCTCCTCCACTTCTCCCTCCTATGAGAGAGATGGGTGCACCTGTCATGGAAAAACCTATCAGAAAGTATATGTCTTCCACTTTGATCTCAAGTAGATGTTCCCCTAACCTGAATGCATATGCATGTACATCCCATGAACGAACTAGGAACTTAAGTAATTCCATTTGTTACCTCATGCGAAGTAACTAGAAGAATTTCAACAAAACACAATTTTTGAGTGCCTGAATGGTGGAAATACGATTTGATACATTCAAGTCATGTTATTCGTGTTCTATTTATCTCCACACAGAGGCCATTTTGTGCTAATGAGTACTTGAAACATCAATAATACACTCATTAGAATCCTTTTCATGCTAAAAACCTGACAATTTTTTTAGAAAAAATGGAAATTTTGACCATGGAATTGTTCCCAATGCTACCCCAGAAGGGATGACATAGCATTGTACCCCTCCTTAGAGTAAAATATTTCCCTGGTGCAATATAGTTTTTGATAGGAAGAGCCTGCATTGGTCCTAGGGAAAATTTTTAGAACCGCGAGGCTCTAAAAAATCCATGCAACTTGCATGAAATCACAAAAGAGGACCATCAATTGAAAGAGAAAGGTATTAGCTCCTACTTGGAAGTGACGATACTTGAAATGACCCACTGGATTGACTGCAATTAGTTGCAGAATATTGTGGGAAAAAAGGGCTCAGAGTTCTCAGTGTTGAAGGTGAATCTCAAATGGTAGCAATGAATAATCATTTTCATTACTTATGGTCATTTTTCCATTATTTTATCATATTCAATGTTTTGAACTATTAATCGCTCATTTCTTATCATGAAACAGGTATGTTTGATCCTTTTTTTTGTGCTTTGAGCAAGTCGACAGATGTTTAAGGAATTTTGTCGTGTTTTCACAGATCGTTTTAACCAAGGAGTATACATTTATCACTTTTAAGAATTCCATAAACTCATGAAAAAATAGCCCCCTAGAGTTCTCTTTCAGTTCTTTTTAGACTCCCAAAATATGAAAATATTGTCGAGCACTTGTATTTTTGAATTCGTTAAAGTAAATGAAAATAAGTTTACTACGTATAAGTAACCCCTTTCCAGACTGAGATATACTATTTACGAAAAAGGAATACCTTAGTCAAACATGGCTAAGAGGTTATCATGGGTATTGTTTTATTCCTTTTTGGACTCAAGTGACTATCTACAAAAAGGAACATATGTAGTTTTCTTTTTTGTTTCTTTTTCAAACTCTCTAAACATGAAAAATATGTCGAGTTTTACCTTTTCTTGACTCATTAAAACTTCAAAAAATGATGGACTTGTGAAACATGATGAGGCTAAACCACTCCTCAGGGTTCATTAAAAATAATCAGAGGGATTCATCCAGAGGGTGAAATTACAGATCAAGAATATGTTATCATCCTCAAGATTGTTAAAAAATAAAGAGGTACTGACCAATATGGTTGGGTAAATTGGGAAATTAGGGTACTCCATTTACTGATGGCAGTGAGTCGCTCTTGAACATGAAACTCTTCCATTTTATCTCCATGGCTATTGGGTTGGGTAATATGCTTGTATTTTGGTTTATCATACCATTTCAAAGCCTGCATTTTCAGTTTTGGATCAATGTTGCCAACTCCATTCAGTGTCGTCGTTGTGTTCAAGATAATTCATTGAGTAAATATCTGCTACAATACTATTACGCCTTCATTCCATGTACGAAATTCCTGATCTAGCTTTGTATCATCATCATTCTACCTCAAATCATGATAATCGTTTCATGTTGTTTATGGGGGATACATCAAGTCCCTCCTGCGATCAATTACTTCCTATTGACATCAATTCATTATCCAGAAAGTTGACTTAGAAAACACCCCTCGATACCTTGTTACTTGCATACATCAATGGAAATTTTCCTCGCTCTCAGGGACAAGTTTACATCATTAGCCTTTGACTGAAAGGTTTTGTGTGGTGTTTTACTTCAACTGATTTACTCACACCATGTGGATTGTATTGTAGTACCTTCAGAGCCATTAACATCATCGATGGTTTCTCTCACGTTTGTAACGACTTACATCATTGGTCAGTAATCAAATGGTGTCTACCATTCTCGACTCCAGCTCATTGATTCACATGGTTAGAATCATACATTGGACAGTCGTGTGAACGAGATAGAAGACCCGATCTAGTTTCATCCATCTAGGATGCGATTTCAAGATAAATACAAGATCACAATGTATGATGGCTATGATCATATAGACAAACATCTAGTCTTGGGTCCACCATTTGTCATCAGTGGACATATCTTTTGATCATTATACATGTAATGTTGGCGTATGTGCTGAGTATGGGTATGCCTCCCCTGGAAAAGATATCATGATGTAAATTTATTGTAACAGAATATGATCTCATTGGTTTTTCTTGCTCCTGACTTGTCATAAGGTAAATCACTTTAGTCATCAGTCACCATTCCTGACTTTGTGCTTTAGGGGGCAATCTGTTATAGCCTGTTTTGCCACATTTCTTCTATCAACCTATAGATACGATCAATCAATATCATTTTACCCCTTGATATCATCATAGTACAAATCCCTATGCATGACATTCTCATATCCCAAAGTTTCTGCCTAAAAACACATTGTTTTAGTCATTTTAAGGACCAACACTCCCTAGCCTCCTACTAGATAATGTTCACCTATAGGTTTCTCCATTGTGGCATAAGTTGATTACCTACATTTTGTTCCACTATGCACCTGCATTGATTCTATAAATTCGATAAAAAGAGAAAACAAATTAAGCCTTTTTTTCCAGAAGCTTCCAGAATTTGTTACAACAATTTAACTCAGATAAAACATTTAGATCCTATCCTATCCTACCTTGGAGTTTCCATCCCTTATCCTTTGATCCAATACTCCCATAAATATTAGACCTCAAGCCCTATATTGGTAAATGGATAAGAACTCCCAACTTACTCCCCTTTCTTATATATTTGTGGACATCCACAAGCTAGGGGTTAGATTTTGGAGATAGTATTCTACCATCATGTCGATGTTGTAAAGAGTTAACATTCCATGAATTAGGGTGATTAGAGGTTCACTTTGTGACAAATAAGAAAAAATTCAACTTGGAGGATCTACTCTACAATATCAACTCCTATTTATAGTTGTAACTCCTTCCACTTATATTAATGCAATGAACTTCTTTGTTTTAATATATGTGATGTTATGATTTCATGTATTTCAATGCCATGTTGATCCATTAAATGAAGTGTTTAGATGATGTTACATAGATACCATAGATCGTTGTCTTGTGTTTTCTGATTGTGCAAGTTCTAATTTTGGCGACAGGACCTAGGATTGGATCATTCAAGCCAAAATAGGAGTGAAGCATATGAAAAATCATAGGTAGGCTTCATCCCATTATCTATTTACTTTAAGGAAAATAATATCTACTTTGTCTTTCTGTTGTTCTAGACTAAGCCACCCAATCTAGGGAAGACACTTCTATCTCCAACTGTATATTTCGTATAACATCCCCATATTTTCTAGAGAAAAGAAAAATAGCATGTAAGACTACACATAACAAAACCAACATTTAGTGCGATCCATATATGACCAAAAACACTTCAAAAAACAAGCTCTATATGACCTGTAGCATCCAAAAAAATCATGTCACAACAAATACTTACAAACCATCAAAATAATTACCTTTATTGGGATCTTATTCATCAATGTCACACTCTAAGGATTAAAATAAGATAGAAAAAATGTAGCATGTCAAGTCAATATTTTGTTTTAACAATTGGTACATTTTGAGTAGGGTCACGATAAAGAAGTTTTGCAACCAATGCCACTAACATCAAGGTACATAGAAGGCTTGGTTATCTTGATTAAATACTAGTTCCATACCCTCATAAATGATAAAATCTAGTTGAAATGTTGCAATCCCCCCAATCCTGAAATTCTGAAAAACTGTTAAGTGTGTTGGATTTTGAGTGAGATTTAAAATTTTACTTTCTCCATATGAAATCCAATGAGGTTGAAACCACCCTCAAACATCTTGAGTCATTTCATGTTAATGTTATAATTTTAAGTAAAAGGATGAAAATGAAAGATAGAAAATAATGTAATTTTACCATTAATTGCATTACCATGAATTGCATAACAAGATTAGGGCCATAGGCTTCAGTATTAGGCTACCCCACTAAAAACAAATTATTATTTTTTATAAATTTTTTTTTTTTTACGAATGTCTTTTGTACAATTTGTGGAACCAAGTGGTTCAGTAAAAAAAGGTCGGTTCGATACCAAGCTTACCATTTCCAATTCCAAATCTTAAACTAGACAAGTTTGACCCCAAAATTAGTTGGAGCAGTTCGTTCCACTAGTTATGGTCTAGTTTTGATAACATTAATTGCCACTGCCAATGTTACAATAACTATCACTGCAACCTATAAACATTATACTACACGAAATAGCATGTCAATCACTGCTACTGACTGTCAAAATACTACCCATACTCTTCTTCAACTAGTTCATCACCCGGTCATTGAAATACCTTCTCGGAAATTGTTTACTTCGTGTATCCAAGACACTTGAAAAAATTGCATTGGCCTTCAAAATGAACATAATATAATCTAGGCATCAAATACGAGTAAAAAAAACATCAAACCCCTCTAGTCACATTTTTTTTTAACCTTGATCATCCAACTCCGGCACTCAAATTGGACAAATAATGACTTTAAAAACTGATAAAAACCATATTTAACCATATAAAAAATTAACTATTCTACATATACCAACATTTTTTGCGTGGCCTACAAATTGTCAACGTTAAGGTGTCAGATCTACAAAACGATTGTCGGCGGTGCCTAGTTATTCAACCTTTAGGTTACAATTCCATCTTTAACCTTATTAACTATCTCTCTCACACATTTATTTACATTTTTGTTACATTATGCTTAGTGAGATGGGTGAAAGGTTTTTTCATGTCATGTAGCTTAATATGATTTAATTGAAGGAAATGAAGCCATTTTTAAAAAAAATTCCACATAAGGGCTCATAATAGATAGCCAGGAGATATTGTAGGAGGATTTTCCACCTCCTTAACTCCCTCAATCAACCCAATATCACACCAAGATATCTCTCATTAGCTCAAAGGAAAAGGCAGCCAAGCAAGTGGTAGTTATGAGGATCTAAGCTCCACTCTTCTTGAGATCAAGGAGACCATATTTCTATTTTCTAGGGAGATGTTGGTAGCTACCCTTTTGTATTAATAAACATGTAGAAGAGCTCATTAGGATTCTAACTTTGTTTTCATCTAGGTATATCTTGAGCTCATGATTATTATTATTTTAGTGTCATATGATGTATTAGACTTTGATGGAATGATAATGAGAATCTCATGTTTGATCCATTACTGAGTTATCTTCAGAGGGTCTATGCTCTTGGGTTAGGGCCCAATTGATTGGTTAATTCTCTCTTGTTTACCTATATTCTCTCTTTAATTTCCAGTACTTCTTTTATTTCTTGCATTATAGTGGCGGAAAAATCTATTAAATTGTGATTGTAGCATCTACCCCATCTCTCTCATGGGAGCATGAGTAGAAGGACCTCAAACCACAGGCCCAAAAAAAATTGTTTATGATTCCTTGGAAACATGTTTATGATTATTTCTCTTGCTATGCATATGCTTGCTATATCTTAGAAATTAGTTTGTTGGTTAGATCATAATTTAGCATCAATTAGATCATCTTTAAATTCAACTCATCTTTTCCACTTCTAGTTATTTTAATTTGTCAATAATAAATGAATGGATGAATGTAATGGTTGCATGAATGTTTGAATCTAATGCAAGGGCCCCTTCATAACCTTCATCTTGGACTCCATCAATCTTCCCCACAACCTTCAATTATACCACTAAAACCATGTCTTATGACATCATCTCCTTGACCACCGTGTGCAGCCCTCCTAGTGCAAAACATGCCCTCAAAGAGCTTTGAGGTTGGCTAGAGGTGTTCATCACCCCTCACTCACCTATTTCCACTTCCTTCCACATTCCCACTCCTTTCGCTTATCATATTTACTCTTTCAAACTTCTCAGCCTTCTTCTTGTAGCATTTCAGAGCTTCCTGTAGCAATATAGAGCTCCTATACCAGCCTCCTATAGCATAGATGTAGGTGCCCATTTCACACCAGTTTTGATCCTTGTTTCCATTTAAGCCTAGGATAGGATGTATTTGACCCCCAGAAATGGATTCATTACCAGAAGAGACCCCTAGGCCACTCCAACCCTTCTTTTTTCTTTACTGGAAAGACTAAGTAGGCGTTACTGTTTATTTCATCACAAAATTAGCATAAATAGGACAAAAATTTACATGCAAGTGTGAGTTGGTTGAATCAATATATAGAGGTTTTATTTACGATTTGGTGAAGTGTGTGACATAAAGTAGTTCCTTCACTGCAAATTGGTTGGATAGTTAGATGAATGATTGCAATATAGTATAGTTTCCTTTTTTGCAACTAGGTTAAATGTTATTTGTTCATGGTTTTCTTTCAATCCCAATTGCAAGTAGAAGTTGATAAGCACTCTCTTTTTCTTGGTTAGAAGTTGTTCTTTGCATTACATTAGCTAGTTTCACTTTCATCCAATAGGAGGAATGTCTAGAAGCACTACTGATCGGAAGACCTAGTTGAGGGTGGCATGAGTAGAACTCGACTATTGTGCATATAACATTGTCACCTCTAAGTTTGTATGAACACCGGGTTAATAATTATATTTGAGTAGCCCTTGGGAGTTGCAGCACTCTTGGTGAAATACCAGGGCTTGCCACTTTTTGGTGTCATTGCTGGGGAGGTGTCTAAGTAGATGCATGTTTCAACTTAAGAATTATTTTACGCTTTTTGTTTTGCATATAGTTTTCAAAAAGTGAGAATAACAAAAAAAAATGTCTTTCATGCCTCATAGGAGTAAGTAAAACGAAGGGTAATTTCTACTAGAAACCCCCACATCCTCACACAATCAACCTTCACTCTTCTTCAGTGACTGCGATCTTCCCTCTCTGACTGCAGGGGAGTTAGAATACCCTCTTGGTGAGCACCCTAAAATTTTGAAGAACCTAATTCAGCTGTCGAAACTATGGCTGAGAACAGAAACCATGAGGTCTTTCCCATCAAAGAAACCAAGGGAGAGACTAGGATGAAAAACATCGTCCCTTCAGCCCTTCAACACTTCCATGGCCTAACTTCTGAAGACCCTGACACTTTCATGTTTGAATTTGTTGTTTTTTTTAGGAATTATGATTATGCCTCAGATTAAGGGAGTTGAAATTTCTCCCCTCTACCCTCAAGTATGCAGCCTTGTGCTGGTTCATGGGTCTGCCTAGGGACATCATCACTACCTCGACCCAAATGTAGAAGTCCTTCAATAAAAAGTACATATATTATTGTAGGTCGAAATAAACCAAGGAATAAATGTTTAGGATGACCCTAGGGCCTGATGAATATTTAGAATACTATGAGGAAATGTTTAAACTTAAGTACAAGAGGGAAAACTACATCCTTGATACTAGATCACTCAAATTATTTCTTCTCTGATCAATTAGGGAGGTGTTGGGGTCATGTGATTTGGCAGATTGGCATACCAAATGACAAGGTAACATGGAACCAATATTTGGAGTTCTATGACCTAGCCTTCCTAGACTCAGAGAGGGATCTCTCAGGTTATTTGCAAAGGATATGTGCTTGTTTTCTTTTAAGTGTTGATTTTAGGCTAGTTATTAAGTACAAGGTTTGTTCGATTATTTTGGTTGGACATAATGATCAAAGAGCATAGATAGAATGGGAAATCTCTAAGTCATTGGGCAATGGAGTTAAATGGAAGTTATGATAAGTTTATTAAAGGATCTGGGAGTATCATAGGGAAAATCTAACTTGGCCTGTGGATCTTCAAAGTTTTGGGATAATGAGATGAACATTAAGGATAAGAATGAAAATTACGACAAATAGCAATTAAGAATTCTTTATAATGTACTTCAAACAAGAAATATCTTTCAAGGTTTTTGTTTTGAAGTAGGCCAAAGGGCAGGGCAAACCATAGACTTCTTTGGACAAACTTTTAATAAAAAAACATTTCAGACAACAATATAGCAATCAAAGACTACTTTTAGACAAGGAAAATATATAAGAAAGCAGTAAGAGCACCCTAAGATCAAACAAAAATAATCTAATCTGCTTTTGACTAACTCTTTAGGGATCTTTAAAGCAACTTTTTGAGGCAGTCCAAAGGACAGGGCCCACCATAGACTTCCCTGGTTTAGACTCTACTAAGCATACTTTAAAAGGATCTTTAAAAACAATATCTCAAGTTGTACTCAAAGGAGCATGGACTCACCACTTAATTTTCTGGTTTCACTCTATTGAAATCATTCCTTAAAACAACCTCTAAAGCCGTACTCAAAGGAACATGGACTTACCAAAAGGGAAAATCCTTGGTTATACTCTATTGAATCATTTCTAAAATAAAAAGCTATATGGAACTGGAGGGAAATTAAGAATCCTCCATTCAGACCCTACAGAAGAAAACATTTAGACAGTGAAGAGTAAACAGAACTAAGGTGCTTTCAAAAGACATTTCTTAGCCTAAAACTTTTACTCTACTATAACAAATAAAGATGAAAACATAATGTAAAAATGAAATAACAATAACAGATAGAAGCACTTCACCAACAGCCAAGCTCAGGGATCCAGTGATCTAGCCTCCTCCATCAACAAACAAATCAGGGCATCCACAAGATCCAAGACATCAATTTTCCTTCAACTTCCAAAAGACTATGTATTACTTCAAGGAGTCATCAAATTCCAACCATATAATGAGTTCAGCTGCAGTATTTATGTTGCAAATGAGGAGGTGAGGTTAAGATAGGGTTTGAGTGTCATTAATTACAGAGTAAATGCATTCCTAACCTTGAAAACCATGCAAGGCATAAGGTAGGAATATCTGCAGCTACTTCTTTGTTTTAATAACTCTGTCTTAACTCCTAAAGAAGAAGAGGTAGAAAGTTTGACTTTTAAAGCCTATTCTTAACTATTACAATAACAACCTTGACAGATAAAAATATCTCCTGAGTGTGTAATACCTGCCCAAATGTATTTATGGAAAGGAAACATGCTATAGGTGGCAGTTTGATCTTTTGGAGGAGTAACTGCTTCCTTGTTGAGTTATTCGAGGCTGTCTTTGTTTTAATCATAAATATTTCTTTTAGGCCTTCGAACCTTGATTTTGTTTTAATAATCTTCCTTACTGCCTTTATCCTCTGTTCTGCTTTATGACTGTTTTATTCCTTTTTCCTTTTTCCTTAAGCTTTTGTCTTTTCATCTTTAATCACTGTCTTAAAGGGCTAATCCTCTGTTTTATCCTTTGATCTTGATTTAGCCCTTTAAACTTTATGTTCTTCTTTGATATTTTTGTGCTTTTTATGTGCAGGGATGAGGTCTTCATGTGTTGGAGGTTTTTTGTAACCCATAAATGATCATGATCCATCGAGGGTATAACCTTGCGCAAACCCTCCTGGCCCTTCTTTTGTGATTTTACCTCTGGATCGTCATCCAGAGGATACTTTGATCATTTTAATGTCTCTCTGGGCACCACTGCCATTAAAAACCTATAACAACATAAACAAACATTAATTTGAAAACCTGCGAGAGGAGTAAAAGTTGCATTTTTTCGGGTTTGTGAAGCGTTGGGGCTTGCTTGCAGAGGAGGAGAGGGTGCAGAGGAAAAGGTTCCAGAGGTGGAACATGGCGGAGAGATGAAGAATTTTGAATTTTGGCACGAGGGTGAGAAAAGTGGTTTTGGAAAACCACGGTGATTTATCGCGTGGTCATTAGGCGGTAAGTGGTTTTGAGCAGAGTCTGCACGATTCCACTAGGCGATGGTCGCGTGTCCTAGGCAAAACTGCCCATTTCGCGTGGATTGGGGCCGTTAAAACTTATTGCAAAAACCTGCGTGATATTGGACCTGAGTCGTCAGATCTTGTGAAGTGAGGTCAATGGTGTGGGAGGCTTCGGGAACTCAAGCGTAAATTTGGGAGGTGGAGCCCAGGTGTGATGACATGGCAAAATTTGTCGGGTGGTGTGGGGTTATATAACGAATGGGTGGAGTGATGGGTGGTAATGTGATAACCATCGGATCAGAGCCTGATGCTCCAGATCTATGGTGGAGATGGCCCGATCAAGGGTGTGAGAGAAATGGAAAGGAGGGGGCCCGCATTTAAAATTTCCAAAGGTCCGGGCTCTTATAATAAAGTTCGGGGATGTATAAAAGTGAAAGGACCGGGGGCATATTTTAAATGGAGAAGGGCTAAGAATAAGCAGAGGGAATGGTATTGTGGGGTTAATAGGGATCAGAGGCTGGGAAGGAAAGGGGCTTAAGAAAATAGCGGGAGGTCGCATTTTAGAGTCGTATGGGTGAGGGGTTGGGGCTTTAAGCCAAAAAGGGGCTTAAAGGCTTATTTCATAAAAAGTGGGGTTTTTTTGCATAAAACAGAGTTTTCATGAAGTTTTTAAAGTGTTCGATAGGCTAGAAGTCAGCTTTAAACAATGTAAAAAAGGGTTTTTACATTGTTAAAGGGTTTTACGAAGAAAATGATGAATAAGGGAGGTTATGAGGGGTTTTTAGTGGGGAAGAAGTGAATGAATGAGGGTGTAAGTGATGCGGGGACCATAGGCAAATCGGGGAATATGGACTGTCTTTTTGTATAGCGGGGGTATGCTTTGAGAAGGCAAAGGATAAGTTTTTACTGAATCATTTAGGTTTAGGATGATGAAGGTAGTGAGATTTGTAGAACTCACAATGTTTACTTAAATATTATTTCTATAAATCTAGGATTTATAACTTAGTCATCCTTAGATATCAGCAAAATTTACTGATGACTAACAGTGGCTCCAATTGGGGAGGGCAGCGTTCTTTTCATGGTGTCCAAAACCTCAGTTCATGAAATCTCTGAGTTTCAGCAGATCAGTGCCTTATCCATTGGGTAGATTTCCCTTTTTCTCAATTGCTGATATTCCTTTGAAGTGACAAGCCTTAACAACCCGCAACATTTGATTTCCTTTGACAACATTTATACCTACCCAATCCTACTTGTCCTAACATTTTTTCTTCTCTGAGTGCATTTGAATTGGCAACTCTTGATATTTTTATTTTTGAAAACAGAAATAAACTATCTATTCCTCTCCTTATTTATTCCAAGAGTTCAAATTAAACTGTTGAACTCCTTTATTTTCTACCTAAGCTACTTGACTGCCAAGATTAGGTTGTTTGGTAGTCTTGATTCTCTAGCTATTGTCATGAAATTTAAAACATGATTCAAATCAAGATTAAACAGTCTGATTAAACCATGGTTGTGGCATTTGGAGCAAGCTGCACACAAACATTTATTTTCATAGAAATAAATCTAGAAAGATTAGGTATTGATTTGTCATTAGTAATGCATCCTTATTTATCTCTTTGGTTCTGTTTTGAGCATGTGGAACCAGAATATTTATACTTCCCTAATCTATCATTCTTGATAAGTCAAGTCTAAAATAATCTTGACAATGTTTGTTTCTACTAACTTATCAACATAGATTTAAAGCATGTTCAACCATGATTAGGCTAGATGACTGAACAAGATATCATTTTGAATCAACAGTGGCATTTAAACTTGCACACATTTAGTAGTATTGTTTTTTGGGTATGGGGCTATACCTCTTTTGATTTTCCCTCTTTTTCCTTTTCTTTTCTTTCATTGTTTTTGTATTTTCTTTGATTTTTCTCATGCTATGTTATGTATAATGAGTGAAAACTTTAAATCTAGGATTCTTGACAGAAATAATGTTTAAGCATCTTGCCATTGATGAGACCCTCAAATAGTTATTCTACATTCAGCCCTTGTAAAAAGAAAGCATTATGACCCCTAATTGACTGAATGATATAAGGCCCTTTCCATAAATTCTCAAACTTGCCATGTTTACCTTTATCTTCTCTCCCTGAATCCCATTTTAGGACTGTACCTCTAACTTGAAAGTTATTTTATTTGGTCTTTCTATCAAAGATCTTCTTGATGTTTCCTTGAACTGCCTGTGTCCTTTTGTATACTTCTTCTCTTGTCTACTGTAAATGAGTAGTTTGATTTAGTCTTCTTTGCATGCTATTTTCTTTTGTTTGTACTTCTTGGAGAAGTTTCATGACTGGAACTCCCAAAGATGTAGGGAAAACTGCATATAGGCCATATACAAGCTGATAGGGGGACATATTTATTGATTTCTTGGTGGTTAACCTATCAGCCCATAATGCATGAACCAACTTACTGTGCCATGATTTATGATTTTGATCCAATATTTTTTTGACAATGTTGACCAGACTTTTGTTAGAAGATTAGCTAATCCATTACCCTGGGGGTTGTAAGCTGTGGAATGGCCCAATGTGATATGATATTTGTAGTAGAAATCAACCCTTCTTTTGGATTTGAAAGCAGCAGCATTGTCTGTAATAATTTTCCTACGACTCCGAAATCTGGATAGTATGTTAGTTTCAAGGAACTTGATAATGACATAGTCAGTAGCATTCCTAGAAGGGATTGCTTCTACCCAATTGGTAAAGTAATCTATGGCAGTAAGGATCCACTTATGTTGGGCAGATGAGGCTGGGTGAATTTCTCCAATAAAGTCTAAACCCCATTGTTGAAAGGGAGCCTCTACACTGATGGGATGTAAAGGTAAAGGTAGGAGCTTTCTCTTGCCATCAAAAATTTGAAACTTATGGAAAGTCATGACTAGTTTTTAAGTATCTGGGAAAATGGTGGGCCAATAATAGCCAGCTCTAAGGATCTTGTTGGCTGTTGTCTTCTAGTAAAGGTGGCCTCCACACACTCCTTCATGCAGCTCATGCATGATTTTTCCTACGTCATCCTCAAGCAAACATTTAAGAAATATGCCAACAACATTTTTCCAATATAACACTCCATCTAAAATGCAGTAATTTAAAGCTTTTTGTTTCAAGAATCTAGCTTTAGTCTTTGATAGAGAAGGTCCGAGGAGTGTTAAGATGGAGAAGCACATAAATGATATCAGCATACCAAGGTGAATTCAAAAATATTTCTTCAATGTAAGGAGCTATGAATTCTTCTGTTTCTTCTAAAACATCAACCATGTTTATATCTAATGCTTGGAAATTTGATTCTACCATGAGTTTTTCTAATCCTTGTCCTTTAATCAACTTGGTAGGCCTGATATCTAAATCGTATTCTAAGATAATTGCAATCCATTTCCCCCTTTTACCATCAGGGTATTGATTTAGAATGTCTTTGACAATTGTATGTGGGACAAAAGCAATGATATGAGAGTGTAAAATGTAGACTTGGAAATCTCTCAATGCTTTTATCAAGGCTAAGGCTTGTTTCTCCATGATATTATATTTGAGTGGAGCATGTTCTACTGAAAAAGGATATGGGTTGTTCTTGCCCTGCATTATTCTTTTGTAGCAACACTACAACAATTGTATGTTCAGAGGCAAATGAGAATAAACAATTGCAGTAGTGTTGCTTCTAAGATCCATTTAACCCCGATTTCCATTTTGAGCATATTTTTGATATTCCTCAAAAGTTCAGCAAGGTTGGGGATGAACCTTCTCAAAAAATTGATCTTCCTAATTAAAGATTGCAATTTCTTAAGGTTTCTAGGATGGTTGATTTTCAATATGCCTTCAATCCTTTTAGGGTATACTTTGATTCCTTGTTCAGAAATTATATGGCCAAGAAGTTTTCCTTCTTGGGGACCGAAGAGTGCCTTTTTGGGATTCAAAGATAAGCCATATTTTCTACATTTCTCAAACAATTTTCTCAAATGAATCAAATGTTCTTTATCAGTTTTGGAGAAAACAGTAATGTCATCAAGGTAAATGATTATAAAATAGCCTATTTCTTCTGAAAAGGCTATGTCCATGGCCCTTTGGAATGTGTCCCTTGCATTCATCAAACCAAATGGCATTTTAACATACATGAATGTACCCCAAGGTGTGGTGAAAGCAGTTTTGTGTTGATCACTTGGGAGTAATAGCACTTGGTTGTAGCCTGAAAAACCATCCAATAGTGATATTATTTTAGATCCAACCACCTTTTGAAGTATGTGGTCCATTTTAGGCAAGGGATAATTATCTTTCAGGGAGGCTCTGTTCAGATTTCAAAAGTTAATGCAAAGCCTACGTTCCCTAGTCTTCTTCCTAACAGACACAAGGTTGGACACCCATTATGAGTATCTAAGGGGAACTATGATCCTAGCATCATAGATCTTTTTGATCTCCTTTTCAACTAAAGGTACTAAAATAGGGTTTATCCTTAGTTTTCTTTTTGAAAGATTTTTTTATTTTCCTTTAGAGGAATTTTTTGTTGAATAATGCTGGCATCTTATGATTTTAGATCTTTGTACCCCCATGCAAACACATCTCCAAATTCCTTGAAAAGTTCAATATATTCTTGTTTGATATGAGTAGGAAGAGTGCTAGATAAATTGATCATTTTGGGTTCATTTATGCTACCTATGTTATGTTCATCTACATTAATTTATGTAGGCTCCATCTTTGGTTTTTTAGCTACATTGAAATAAAAAAGCTCCTCTAATGGTGTAAGAACCCTTGGTATTGAATCATTTTTAAATTGTAAAACTTCAAGGTCCTTTTGGTTTCTTTTGTTTAATAATTCTGCTATACAAAGATATTCACATTGGTTTATATCAGCAGTAGAGGACAGCTCTGTTTTATGAACTTGTTTTTTATCGAAACATTATTCTTCAAGGCTTAAGCTAGGTGTTAATCTAGCAAAGTCATTTTCAGGTTGTAGAAAATCATCAATGTGTTTATCACTCTCAAACACTTGCCAATAGTCTTCATTGTCAGGGACTATGGGCCTATTTTTCACTTTGATATTGAATTGTTCATTTATCTGTGGTATTTTGAAATTGTTGGCAGCAAAAGCAAGTTCATTTGCAAGGTTGTTTTGAGCTCTAGGGACGAAGGTGAGTTCATATTTTTCAAAGGTTTTTAGGAGCTCTAGGGCAACATTTTTGTATTCTCTTAATCTTGGATTTTTGGCTGAATGTTCCCCTTTTATTTGCTTAATGATTAGCTCTGAATCTCCTTGGACTGATATTTTCTTGGATCCTAAGTTTTTGAGCAAATGTAGGCCAAGGAGGAGAGCTTCATATTCTGCAATGTTATTGGTGCATTGGAAATCAAGTTTATAAGAATGTCCTTGGTTTGTATTATGTATCCACACACTAGCTCCAGAACCTATTTTACTACAAGAGCCATCAAAGCTCATTTCCCACATGCTTCTATTTCATTTTCATTTTCATTTGGTTGTTCGGTCTTTTTACTTCAAGGTTAGGGTTCGTTTCTTTTGAAAGGCGATTTGACTGTTTAGGTGGTCCTAATTCTATCTCATTTTCCTTTTCTTGTTGGTTGATTTCATCTTCATTGTATAAGATAAAGGAGTCTAAATCTGAATGAATAGAATAAACAAGAGTGTTGATTGGCCTATCTATGTTTCTTACCATAAATTTCATATGAGATTCTCTATATAATCTTCTAGTTTGGTTAAAAACTGGTACGGTAGCATAAGATATATCCATTTGAAGGCTTCCTTGAAGTTTTTATCCCCATGATCTAGATATAAGCATCCCATATTTTGGGTGAATGTCAGCAACAATTATGTCCATAACTAGACCCTTAGCAGGAATTTGTGCCAGATTGACACATAAATCATTGATTAGGCCTAAAAATTTGACTCTGCTTGAATCAAAGGAATACAAGTCCTTGTAAGGTTTAGTAATGTCTAGGCCTAACCTCTCCATCACCACTTTTGGCATAAGGTTGTGAGAGGCACCAGAATTTAGCATGGCATTGTGTAAAATCTTATCATGTATATTTAGATTGACATAAAATGGGGGAATGGTTCCTTCTTGGCATTTTCCTTCTACTTCAGGACCAAACAACAACTCTTGCTTATCATCTGTCAAGTTCCAAGTATTAGTGTCATTTCCTATATTCAAAGCTTTCAAAACTTGGTTTTTATATTCATCCTAGGTTACTAGTTCAGCTAGGGGTATGCTAAATTTGATCCTGGAAATTTCACCCTCAAGACTAAAAGGGACTAATGTTTTTGACATATTTACATTTGTTTTGTCAAGCATAATATTTTCAGCAATTTTGATTTGCTGAGTTTTATTAAGACTATTATTTAGGACAGATTTCTGAGGGCCACTAGCAGAAGTACTAGGGAAACTTGGGGCAACACTTTGCTGATTGGTTTTGTCTATGTTTGAATCTATCCTTTTAGTCAAAGTGTAATTACTGTTTTCTGTCTTTTTAGGAAGGTTTTCTGAAGTTTTCCTAACAGCAGTGTTAGTGTTTTTATCATTGGAAATTTCTGGGTTCCTTTTTCTTCTAAGATCATATTGCATGTGTACCTCCATTATTGCATTTTCAAACCCCAATTGGTAATCTTCAGAATCCTCATGATTGTTTTCAATTTGTTCTAAGGAGAAGAATTCTCGTTCTTCTTAAATGAGGAAAGCATCTATCTCATTATCAGATCCTATCATATTTACATGATTTTCTTCTAACCTTTCAGTTTCCCTTTCTTCTTCTTGATCTACATAGTTTTGTTGAAAGGGAGGCCTAATTTGTTGGTCATTATCTCTTTGTCTATCTTGAATAGGGTCTCTTATGAAATTTGGATTTATATTTCTGTTTTGGGAATTGATTTGGTTTTCTCTTGGAGGCACTCTATCATTTAAATTTATTTTCTCAAGCATTCTTTCCATTACTCTTACCAAGTTGTCAATTTTAGCATCAGCTGATGAGGTTGATGCCATTGTTTCATCTTTGTATGTGACTTTTTTCTCTGATTTCAACATAGCTCTTTTCTCAACCAGATTTACTTCTACACTAATGGCTCCCTTTGCATAACTTCTAATGTCAAGGGGTCTCTTTCTCTTAGCTGGTAGGCCATGTATGGATCAAAACCTTCAAGAAATTTAGCTAAGGCTAAGCCTAGTGGAGGCTTCATGTTAGGGGGAAGTGCATTGTAAACACTATTGAATCTAGTGCAATAATCTTGGACACTTTTCCCAATGTTTATTTTGAGGTTGCTATACTCTGAAAGGATTTGGAGAGGGTTCTTTTTAGTTTCCCATTTGTTTATGAATGTTTGATATAAAGAAGGGAGATCATTTATGCTATTAGGAGTTAAGTTTTTAAACCATTTTTTGGCTTCTCCTCCTAAACTTTGGGAAAAGATTCTCATCTTAATTGTCTCTTCTTCTATTTCCATGTAATCAAAGGAATCATCCATTTTATCTACATGATGTTGGGCAGTGGTAGATTTAGTTCCAGTGAAATAGGGAATTCTAGATTGATAATCATTTGGTAAAGGAACCAGAGGTTAGGGTAACACTAATGGGGCATACCATGCTACCATGGTGGGAAAAAATGGGTGATTTACAAGAGGTGGATTGGTAAAAGGAAAATTTGGATGAAATGGAGTGTTTCCAACAGTGGATGTGTGGATGGGAGTGGTGGAAGTACTTGGACCAACAAGTTGATTATGAGCAGATTTGTTATGGAAAGAACTAAAGTGGTGGAGAAGCTGAAAATTAGGAGGAGTGGAAGGAGAGGTTTCTCTGCTAAAGTTCTGCTGCAAATCTATGGTCTCAAGGTCAGATTGGTCAATATCACTATGTGACTTGGTACTAAATAGTTTCTTTGTATGATACAAGTCAAAGTGAGGATCTATCAAGACTGTAAGGTTTTCAGGGACAAATTTTGTTCTTTGGATAGTCCTATCAATAGTTAAATTTCCAACTCTAGAAGTTTGCCACAAAATATTTTTTGGATCATCAACTATTGTAGGAGGATTAGGGTCTGGATGAGATCTGGTATTGATCCTATGTGAAGCCAGATTTCAAGTTCAAAAATTAGAGAGGCTGAAGGCTTTAAGGACTGTTTTCAAATGTTTTGACCTCTCCTAGTGTTTAGTATTCTTATAAGATATGGGACTAGGCCTTTTAAACTTATTGGGACTAATTTGAAACAATATTAAGGAAATCTAAGAGTACTAGTGGGTTGATAGGCTTACTAAGGTAGTGGAGTCGCCAGGTGGAAATTTTTAGCTTTTTGAAGGTAAAATGTGTTATGGTCCACCACCAAAAAAGTAATAAAAACTAATCTGGGAATGTTTTTGGGTTTTTCTAAGTTTTTATGTGCTTCTTATGGTTTTTGGAGTCCTAAGGAGTACTTAGTTTGTCACTGACTCAGAAGGTCCCACCTTGATTGCCAGAATGTTGGTTCTGGTGATGAGGTGGCAAATTTATCCCTAGGTACTGTTAGTTAAAGGATTTTTGAATTTTTTAAGGGCGTTTAAGCATGAATTTACTTAGAATGTCCCACTGTGATCACCAGAATGTTGGGGTCCTATGATTTGGCAGATTGGCATACCAAATGACAAGTCAACATGGAACCAATCTTTAGAGTTCTAAGACCTAGCCTTCCTAGACTTAGAGAGGGATCTCTCAAGTTATTTGCAAAGGATAGGTGCTTGTTTGCTTTTAAGGGTTGATTTTAGGCTAGTTATTAAGTACAAGGTTTGTTTGATTATTTTGGTTGGACATAATGATCAAAGAGCATAGATAGAATGGGAAATCTCTAAGTCATTGGGAAATGGAGTCAAATGGAAGTCATGATAAGTTTATTAAAGGATCAGGGAGTATCATAGGGCAAATCTAACTTGGTCAATGGATCTTCAATTTTTTTGGGATAATGAGATGAACATTAAGGATAAGAATGAAAAGTAGGACAAAGAGCAATTAATAATTCGTTATCATGTACTTCAAACAAGAAATATCTTTCAAGGTTTTTGTTTTGAGGTAGGCCAAATGATAGGGAAAACCATTTACTTCTTTGGACAAACTTTTAATAAGAAAACCTTTCAGACAACAATCCAACAATCAAAGACTACTTTCAAACAAGGAAAACATATAAGAAAATAGTAAGAGAAGCCTAAGATCAAACAGAAATAATCTAATCTGCTTTTGACTAACTCTCTAGGGTTCTTTAAAGCAGATTTTTGAGGCAGTCCAAAGGACAGGGCTCACATTAGACTTCCATGGTTTATAATTTACTAAGCATACTATAAAAGGATCTTTAAAAACAATATCTCAAGTTGTACTCAAAGGAGCATGGACTCACCACATAATTTCCTGGTTTCACTCTATTGAAATCATTCCTTAAGACAACCTCTAAAGCCGTACTCAAAGGAACATGGACTTACCAAAAGGGAAACTCCTTGGTTATACTCTATTGAATCATTTCTAAAATAACAAGCTAGATGGAACTGGAGGGAAATTAAGAATCCTCCAATCAAACCTTGTAGAAGAAAACATTTAGACAGTGAAGAGTAAACAGAACTAAGGTGCTTTCAAAAGACATTTCTTAGCCTAAAAATTTTACTCTACTGTAACAAAGAAATATGAAAACATAATGTAAACAGGAAATAACAATAATAGATAGAAGCACTTCACCAACAACCAAGCTCAGGGATCCGATGATCTAGCCTCCTCCATCAACAAACAAATCAAGGCATCCATAAGATCCAAGGCATCAATTTTCCTTCAACTTCCAAAAGACTACACATTACTTCAAAGAGTCATCAAATGCCAACCATATAATGAGTTCAGATGCAATATGTATGCTGCAAATGAGGAGGTGAGGTTAAGATAGGGTTTGAGTGTCATTAATTACAAAGTAAATGCATTTATAACCTTGAAAACCATGCAAGGCATAAGGCAGGAATATTTGCAGCTACTTCTCTGTTTTAATAACTCTGTCTTAACTCCTAAAGAAGAAGAGGTAGAAAGTTTGACTTTTAAGGCCTATTCTTAACTATTACAATAACTTCCTTGACGGATAAAAATATCTTCTGAGTGTGTAATAACTTCCCAAATGCCTTTATGGAAAGAAAACATGCTATAGGTGGCAGTTTGATCTTTTGGAGGAGTAACTGCTTCCTTGTTGAGTTATTCGAGGTTGTCTTTGGGTTACCTGTCTTTGTTTTAATCATAAATCTGTCTTTTTGGCCTTCAAAACTTGATTTTGTTTTAATAATCTTCCTTACTACATTTAACCTCTTTTCTGCTTTATGACTATTTTATTCATTTATCCTTTTTCCTTAAGCTTTTGGATTTTCATCTTTAATCACTATCTTGAAGGGCTAATCCTAAGTTTTATCCTTTGATCTTGATTTAGCCCTTTAAACTTTTTGTTCTTCTTTGTTTGTTGTTTCTTTGATCTTTTTGTGCTTTCTGTGTGTAGGGATGTGGTCTTCATGTGCTGGAGGTTTTTTTTCACCCATCGATGATCATGATCCATCGAGGGTATAACCTTGCGCAAACCCTCCTAGCTCTTCTTGTGTGATTTTACCTCTAGATCGTCATCCAGAGGATACTTCGATCATTGTAATGTCTCTGTGGGCACCACCGCCATTAAAAAATTGTAAACACACAAACAAACATTAATTTGAAAACCTTTGGGATGAGTAAAAACTACATTTTTCAGGTTTGTGAAGCGTT
This sequence comes from Pinus albicaulis, assembly GCA_034641835.2. Lineage (NCBI taxonomy): Eukaryota > Viridiplantae > Streptophyta > Pinopsida > Pinales > Pinaceae > Pinus > Pinus albicaulis. The sequence goes on along the minus strand of JAXQQM020070279.1, from coordinate 81,074 downwards.
GGGGCTTGCTTCCAGAGGAGGAGAGGGTGCAGAGGAAAAGGTTACAGAGGTGGAACATGGCAGAGAGGCAAAGAATTTTGAATTTTGGAGCGAGGGGGAGAAAAGCGGTTTTGGAAAACCATGGTGGTTTATCGCACGGTGATTAGGCAGTAAGTGGTTTTGAGTAGAGGCCGCACAATTCCACTGGGTGATTGCCGCGTGTTCTGGGTGAAACTGCCTATTTCGCGCAGATTAGGGCCGTTAAACCCTATTACAAAAACCTGCGCGATATCGGACCTAAGCCGTCAGATCTTGTGAAGTGAGATCAATGGTGAAGGAGGCTTCGGGAACCGAGGCGTAAATTTGGGAGGTGGAGCCCAGGCGTGATGACGTGGCGAAATTTGTCGGGTGGTGTGGGGTTATATAATGAATGGGTGGAGTGATGGGCGGTGATGTGATAACCATCAAATCAGGGCCCGAGGCTCCAGATCTATGGTGGAGATGGTCCGATCAAGGGTGTGAGAGAAATGGAAAGGAGGCAACCCGCATTTAAATTTTCCAAAGGTTTAGGCTTTTATAATAATGTTTGGGGATGTATAAAAGTGAAAGGAGGGGGGGCATATTTTAAATGGGGAAGGGGCTAAGAATAGGTGGAGGGAATGGTCCTGTGGGGTTAATAGGGACCAGAGGCTGGGAAGGAAAAGGGCTTGATAAAATAGCGGGAGGTCACATTTTAGAGTCGTATGGGTGAGGGGCTGGGGATTTAAGCCAAAAAGGGGGCTTAAAGGCTTATTTCATAAAAAGTGGGTTTTTTTGCATAAAACAGAGTTTTCATGAAGTTTTTAAAGTGTTCGATATGCTAGAAGTCAGCTTGAAACAATATAAAAAAAGGTTTTTACATTGTTTAAGTGTTTTTATAAGAAAATGATGAATAAGGGAGGTTATGAGGGGTTTTTAGAGGGGAAGAAGAGAATGAATGAGGGTGTAAGTGAGGTGATGAAATGAGGAAAATCAGGCATAGAAAATGAAGTTTTCATTGCAGCAGGGTAAACTTTGAGAATGCAAAGGACAAGTTTTTAGTGAATCAATTAGGTTTAGGATGATGAAGGAAGTGAGATTTCTAGAACTCACAATGTTTCCTTAAATATTGTTTCTAGAAATCTAGGATTTATAACTTAGTCATCCTTAGATATCAACAAAATTTACTGATGACTAACAAGAGGAAGTGTTGAAAACCTTCAACATGTTATATGGAGGGGATATCTATTAGTTTTCCTATGATGACATCAAAATTGTGTTCACAAACCACTCTAGGGCAGCCAAAAAGAAGGGTAGAAATAATGAAGGCTTGGCTATTACCTCTTTCTCCACCTCATCCATCAAAATTGAGATAGGGAACATGTTGGATGATTTAAAGAGTGAAATGTTTCATACCTTTGCATTGAAAATAGATACCATGTAGATAAAGAGAAAACAAGACGAGGTAGAGATATCCCTAGCTATCTATTTCCTTAGATGCACTAGAAGACACCCTGGGAATGAATGCCATAAAATTTTACTTGGACTGTGAGTAAAACCATGCAATAGAACAATTCCCTTCTTTACCAAGCCTAAAAGTTATGTACCAAGGGGTAGAAGGTGGTCCAGAGAAAATATGCTTCATCAATCAAAGGAGGCCTTAAGGACCTTGGCCATACCTGTTGGGCCTCTAATTTGTATTATTATTACCACTTCTTAACATCCATTTCATCCATTTCTAATGTTCTTTTATCACATTATTTATCATAATTTATTATATAATTCCATTTCATAATTATTGATGTTATTTTGGATAAATAATACTTGTTCTCCTTTATTTTAATAAATTAATGATTATTATGCATGATTTTGCCAATGATGGTTTATTAATGAATTAATTATAACATAGCTCACTATTTTAGCCTCCAAGATCTCTTCCAGATTTCATATTTGATATTCAACTAATAATTAAATATTCCAACTCATAAATTCGCTAGAATAACAAGAAATATTTTTGCGTTGAACATTTCGGGAAAATGGAGAAGAATCATGAAAATCGGAAACATGGGTTTTGTGCAGAATTGACCAAGTTAGTTTTGTTGAGGGAAGTTTTCCAAAATTTGGTCTTGATTAAGAGAAATGCAGGGTTCTTCAAAGGACAGATTTGCAGATTTTTTGTTGTGGCCGTTTTCAAAGTTGCCCCAATTGTAATTGCCAGATTCGACTTGTGCCAGCTGAATCATGATGGAAAGATCTTTCAGATCTCATCTTGCTTATTGAGATTTTGTAATCAGTCTATTTCACTTTATTATTTGTATATTTAGAGGGACACAAATTAGAGAGAAGGGGGAATAGAACAAAATATAGAACGCATAGGAGAAGGCATAGAGGGTTAAGAAAGAAGAGACATATTTGTAACAGAATCATGTTTGATTAATTGAATGCACATAATCTAGCTCTTTCTTCTGTAATTTATGAGTTTACCGCAACCTTGATTAGAGATTTGGGCCCACTCTTCTGATCAGGTGTTGCATTTTCCCTTTTTCTTGCAGTGTTGCATTTTAGTGTGATTTCTTTAATGCTGTTATAGTTTATTCTTAATTGCTGTGAATGTCCTTTAATTTCTGCAGTTTATTTAATTGCTGTTACAATGAATTGTGTGTTATAGATTAAGCCTGTGATTTACAGCAGAGCATGTACTTGTATCTGCATATACTTTGCCGTTATTCTTGAAATAACTAATGCCCTCAGGTTGATAATTTATGTGGAGAAAGGTTTGAATTATGTTCATATCTTGACACCAACATTTTGGCGTTGTTACCGGGGAAGGCTAACAGGTGCAAGAATAGGATCTGCAATAGATCTAAGGGTCAATCTCTTGTCTTAGGGAGGGGATTTATTTCCCTGCTTCAAGTCCTGAGCATAAGTGCTTTGTGTTTTTCTTTTCTGTTTTTTATTGTTTTTCTGTAGAACTCAACTCTCATCTTGGGGAAGGCATTTATAACCTTGCTCCAAGTGCTCAGCATAGCATGTTGTTTCGATTTATAATTTGTTTTGTTTTTTATTAAAATTAATCCCTCGTCTTGGGGAGGGTATCTTGTAACCCTACTCTAAGTCCTGGGCGCAGTTTCCATTTTTTCGCTCGTATTTCTTTTTCTTTGGGCCAACTTCTTGTCTTGAGGAGGGTATGTGGTTACTCTGCTTCAAGTCTTGAATTTCAATTTTTATTTTTCTTTTTATTTTATGTTTGAATATATTCTGTCATCCCTGGGAGGAAGTTATCTGTCCTGCTCTGGGTCCTGAACAGAGATCTAAACAAAAAGACAGAGGATGAGGTCAAGAAAGAAATCATCAACAGAATTTAGAACTTAGTTAAGGAACTTCACGATGTTACAAATATGAGAAATGAAGATTACATTGAAGGCTGGTTTCACTCTATTGTTTGCTTGCAACATCACTCCACACTTCAACTCTTGGCACCATCCTTAACAGGGAAGTTGATCTCTCTTATCCATGTATTTATTAACATACATCTCTCAATTATGGGTATGTGCATACTTGAAGCCTTATTTCGAAAATGGCTTCTTTGGAGGTACTCTTATACGTAAGTATATTTTATTTTTCAAAGTAGTTTAGTGTAGTGTAGAATATAGAATGAATAAAGACATAAATAAATAAATTTCTTTATATGTAAAAATAGTTGTTTTTGTTGCAGTACGCTGTGAAAATTAACATTGGTGATCAATATTCAAATTCATTTATGTATGTAGATGAATTATATTGAAAATAAAATTTCTACAAACATTCATATTCATTTTGATCACCTTCTTGGAAAAAATTATTAATTATCATATCTTACAGCTTGCGGGCTTGATGAAAATTCTGGAAAAATAGTCGGAACAGTCCTATTTTGAGGGACCAAATGGGAATATTTCAAGACCTGTTTCTATCCTACGTAGCCCTTCATGTATACTTTCTAACCCAATTTGAATCACTTGATTTAGAGTTGCAATGAAAAATTTATGACCAAAATAATGACAGGATGTCTAGTAGGCAGCTAAGGAACAGAGCTGGGACTGTCCATTTTTGGAGGCTTAAATGACTAGATTTTGGAAAATTGTTTCATGATATATTCTCCTATGAATCTAGTTTAAAATTAAATTTGAATCACTTTATTTCGATATCGTATGAGGAAGTTATGACCAAAATACTCACTTCTTATTGTAAATCAACACTCTTGAAACTCGGTTTTCTCGGCTATTCACAAGCGTATTTGACCCATCAATTATTCTTTCCTTCAATACCTATTTCTATTGGATATACCTAAATGAATATAATTTAATATCCAATTTGAATCGGTTCAATCCGTCATCAAATGAAAACGTTATGCTTGAAATATCAACTATTGGTCTGAGCTGGAAAATCGAAAATGACTCTATTATGCAGGTTGTTCTAAGAAAAGTTAACATACCATTACATGGAATTTTTAAAACTTGTTTCTACTAGAGGAATCTCTCTGAATTCTCTTTCATTTGGCTTTGGAATCACTCAAATCGGATAAAAAACAAAGAAGTTATCATTGAAACACTGCTGGTCAGTATGGTTGGCCACCACTCTCCCGCAGGTAATAAATTAATTTTACTTTGTTATTTTTTCCCATGGATTTGTTTTATCGAGTAGCTAATTTTTATTTTTTTGCATAATTCTTGGATTATGAAGGCATTATCACCTTTCTTCTTCCATGATTTCAAGTTTTATTGCAGATAGACACTTTTTTTTTTTTTTTGCAGGTCTCACGAGAATAAATGAGGTCAATTTAAGAACAATTGATTATTGAAGGCAATGATAATAAAATAAAAACATTTTCAAATATGTTTCCTCACACAGAGAAAACAACATGAACACTTTTAATCAATTAATGGATTTATAACATGAGAAATGGGGAATTGATTTCTATTTGAAGATCCAAGTCATTTCCGAACAAAAAACATTTTTCCATTTATTCACCATTCACAAACAACATTGATGCACCAAAAACCATGACCATTTTATCTTAAGATTTTTATGTATTTATTGCTTTTCAATAAAGAGTTATTTATTTTTAGATGTTTTTATGCTTCAGGTATTTTTTACTTCAAAGTCACATTTTCTTTGTTTTGTTCTCAAAATAAAAGTAGCAAGTTCTTAAGTTTCACGATGTTGTTACTCCTTGGATGCTGCTACTCCATGATGTTGTTACTCTAGATGCTGCTACTCATGATGCTGTTACTCCTTGGATGCAGCTACTCGTGATGATGTTACTCCTTGGATGCTGCTACTCGTGATGTTGTTATTCTGGATGCTGCTACTCGTGATGCTATTACTCCTTGGATGCTGCTACTCGTGATGCTATTACTCTTTGGATGCTGCTACTCGTGATGCTGTTACTCCTTGGATGTTGTTACTCACATTGTTGTTACTCGCACTGCTATTACTCCAGATGCTGTTACTTGCACTGTTGTTACTCCGGATGATGTTACTCGCATTGTTGTTACTCTGGATGCTATTACTCCGTCGGTGCTATGAATCTGTCACTGCTGTTACTCCACCAATGTCGTGAATTCGTCACTGCTGTTACTCCAATTTTTTAATTTTTTTTCCAAGTGTCTGGTGTTGTTACTCATTTGATGTTGTTACTCCTCTAGTGATGTTATTCCATGGTGATATTTTTTTTAAGTACTTGGTGTTGTTACTCCTCCAGTGTTGTTACTCTACCAAGGTAAGTTGTCAGGTACGTCCTCGACTGACTCCATAGATTTAATTGGTATTTTACTTATGACATGACCACTATCACTGATGACATACATACTTTATTTGGGGGGAGTTTTTGTATTTAAAGATGATTATTATGGTAAGTCTAGTCAGGAATGATTCACTCTTAATTCCTCATTATTTTGTAAAGTGGCTAATCCTCCTTCATGTCACCTTCCTAACATCGTTCTTTTTCCCCTTTCCCTGTTATTACCTAAGCCATGGTTTTTGTTACCTCAGTCAACACTATTGTTGTTAGCCAATTTTCACGTTGAATTCAACATATGCAGGTCTCTCTGATTTTTTTTTTCTCTTTGGTGAACAAGAAATAATTTTAATGGTGTAAGCCCTCTTTGACATAATGATTGGGTAGTCAATTTATCTTTATTTATCTATAAACATAATCTTATTTTTAAGGAATAATTATGCAAAGATGATTTCATCATGCCAACTTTTAACTTTCCTAATTGGTCAAGTCCCTGATCTTGTAAAATTTATGACGATGACCACAGAATTGTATTTAAATTTTTCCGCCATTATCTAATGAATTGTTTCTCAACCCCAATCTTATCAATGAAAAATATATTTATTAATAGTCATTTGAAAGTTATTAGTTTTTGAGAAGCAAAACTATCAAAGTTGAAAATATTTACTACACAACTTTTTACGCCATCCCTAGCTCTTAAGGAGCTGACTTGCCACCCCATCTATTAAGTAGTATGTTATTGATTAAAAAAAACTATAGTTGAATTTTAAACATAAATGGTCAACTGGAGGATAGGAGGTCTCATCACGAGCCGACCTACCATGAGCATAGGTCCTAATAAAGTGACAATACCATTGCTGGTCACCAAGCCACAGTAATGGCCTTCAGTCATAAGACTGAAGGACAATAGGTCTCATCATGAGTCGATTTTTTCACTTTTGTTAGCTCCCGTGAATGGCATTGTTATTAACTAGTTACCATGCTAGAACAATGATCTTTAGTTGACATCTAAGTAAATTGAAAAGGCTTTTTTCAACTATGTACTTATTTCTAATAGATGGGACACTGGCATCTCAATGGGTTAAAAAGGCATCCCTGTGGAGGCTATGAACGTCTGTTGGCAGCAGTGGCTATGCCTATGGTATAGAAGTTAATTTAATACTATAATCTACTTCGTTATCTTGTTTTCTCAAAGCTAATTTCCGATAAATCTGACCGTTGCATATACAAAGCTTTCCATAACTCATGGTTCATGGGGTAATATTTAATCGATTCTTAGATGATGGTAGTTATGGTTTATATCTATTGTTGAGTTATAAATATTTACTTTACATGTCAGGGATGAAACTTTTAGGATATTTGATATTTGACATTTTATATCATCTAATCTATAATTCCTTTATTCTACAAGTAGCATACATTTAACCAAAGATAGTTGCTTGCCCAATCAATCACCATTTATTCATATCTTAACAACACCATTAAGAGGCCTAACTCTGATTTCGAATCCCATGTAATTAGACAGACCGTGAGAAGAAAAGATTGAGATAACTATTTTTTTTTTTTATTTTTTTTTATTTTTTTATTTTGCGCTCATAACAACCAAAGCTTATAGGTATAGGGAATGCATCATTTCCCTTCTGATCCATTATTATTCCATGTCATTCGCAATATGATTATGTCAGTTTTATATGTAATGAGGTAATTGAGGTGATGAATTATTGATTAAGGATACTCATGAGATTTTTTTATAGATGATAGGGAAACTAATCAGTTTGCTGGAAGGAAACCCTGCTACACTTTCTGATTACTTTTTTAGCTTGCATGGCTTCAACCTTCCACATCACTTTCAGCAGCAGCTCAACCTACGTCAGCTTAAAAAAAAAATGTCAACCCATACATGCCATTCCACATTTTTATGGACGTAAAACTTGAGGTAAAATAGCATAAAGTTTTGATTTATTAAAATTTTAGGAGAATGTCATGAAAAACCATTGAGCATTATTCATTCATCTTTTTCAACCATTATTTCTCTTTCTTTACCACTTCCCATTTTTTAGAGACAAAATATTTCAATTTGGGGGAGTGTTACTTTCATTATCATGAACATGCCATTAATATTCTTTTTCATCCATTGATCTCATTATTCATTCTCAAAATCTCCCTTATTCCATGTTGTTATACACCAAACAAAGATTTCATACATGATTGTAGAAACCACCCCAATTTCTTTTCTAGTGTAGCATGAGGGCATGCTAATTGTTCAGTTTGGGGGAAGGGTTGCTATGCATTATGAATGATTTCATGTTTCTTCCTCAATTAAGATATACAATCCTAAAATTTATTTGTGTATATCCTTAAAAATATCAACTGGATTCTTCTGATTTTTGGACAACAAAGATGTATCATTAAACCCAGAAATTTTCAAGATAAACCTATTGTTAATTCCAAAAAAATCATGCATTATTACTTAAAACCATTTTTCTGATATACTGAAATCTGTTCATTGCATTGATTTGGTTTTCGGATTGGAGAGGCATTAAGATAGTATAAATTTGCTTAAAAAAATTCAGCAAAATTTGGTTTGTAATGTAGTTTGTATTTACTTGTATCATACTTTTTTGCAACTTCATATACATATGGTTGAAAGTATACATGAAAATTATTTTAAGGAATAATTTGAGGAAGAAGCCTTCTCTTCCATTAGTATCATGTGCTGGGGTGAGCATTTTGATTATTGTATTACAACTTGGTTAATACAGAGGCATTGGGTTGCATGAGGACATGCAACATGTTCAGTTTGGGGGAGATTTTGGGCCTCTAATTTGCATTATTATTATCACTTCTTAACATCCATTTCATCTATTTCATCCATTTATAATGTTATTTTATCACATTATTTATCAGAATTTATTATATAATTCCATTTCATAATTATTTATGCTCTTTTGGATAAATAATACCTATTCTCCTTTATTTTAATAAATTAATGATTATTATGCATGATTTTTCCAATGATGGTTTATTAATGAATTCATTATAACATAACTCACTATTTTAGCCTCCAAGATCTCTTCCATATTGCAGATTTGATCTTCAGCTGATAATTAAATATTCCAACTTGGAAATTCATTAGAATAACAAGAGATAGTTTTGCATTGAACGTTTCGGGCAAATGGAAAAGAATCTTGAAAATTCGAAACATGGGTTTTGTGCAAAACGAACCAAATTAGTTTTTCAATGAGAATTTTTCCAAAATTTGGTCTTGATTAAGAGAAACACAGGGTTCTTCGAAGGACATATTTGCAAATTTTCTGTTGTGGCCGTTTTCCAAAGTTTCCCCAATTGTAATTTCCAGATTCGACTTGTGCCAGCTAAATCATGATGGTAAGATCTTTCAGATCTCATCTTTCTTATTAAGATTTTGTAATCAGTCTATTTCCCTTTATTATTTGTATATTTAAAGGGACACAAATCAGAGAGAAAGGGGAATACAACAAAATATAGAATGCATAGGAGAAGGCATAGAGGGTTAAGCAAGAAGAGACATATTTGTAACAGAAGCATGTTTGATTAATTGAATGCACATCATATTGCTCTTTCTTTTGTAATTCGTGAGTTTAGCGCAGCCCTGATCAGAGAGTTGGGCCCACTCTTCTGATTAGGTGCTGCGTTTTCCCTTTTTCTTGCAGTGTTGCATTTTAGTGTGATTTCTTTACTGTTGTTACAGTTTATTCTTAATTGCTGTGAATGCCCTTTAATTTCTGTAGTTTATTTAATTGTTGTTACAATGAATTGTGTGTTATAGATTAAGCCTGTGATTTACAGCAGACCGTGTACTTGTATCTGCATATACTTTGTCGTTAGTCTTGAAATAACTAACACCCTTGGGTTGATAATTTATGTGGAGAAAGGTTTGAATTATGCTTATATCTTGACACCAACGTTACCAACAAGATATGTAAGGTGCACCTTATTCTTACTACAATTCAAATCAAAATGAGCCCTTGCAACATTGATACTCCTCCACTCATCCATCATGGCCCACACCTCCTTCTTGGCCTTATGCTCCTCCATATCATCCTCAACCTATCAATCAACCATTTCAGCCATATGCTTCCCAACCTCCTCAATGGAGCATCCCATCACAAAGGTGGAGGCCTCAACTCAACCAACCTCCTTCTTTACTTCGTCCACCCCAAACTCAACCAAAAATCACTCATCTTGCTCCACATAATCAACCTTAGATGGCTACTCAACCTAATCTGAACCTGAATAACAAACAAACACAATAGATCTACAGTGTAGATACATATTACCCTACCTATGTTATGGAGATCCACAATATTAAACCTAGGTTTGAGAGAGTTCTCCCATATATCCATCCATCATCTCCACCTAAAGATATTTAATAGGAAAAGGAATAAATTAGCCCTCAAGTAAATCTCCCTCGTTTTCCTTAGAGATTGATCCATCCTATACAACACAACCAAGAATAGATTGAACTTATGGGAGAATTCAATAATTTGTGTTTCAAGATACCCCTTATTCAGGATATTAAGGATGTTCCCATCTCTAATAAGATTATAAAGGATAAATACTTCAAAAATCCCAGGAGAAAGAAGAGAGAAACCCCCACCACCCATGTTGTTGGTCAATTATCTGATTTGAAGTTGGGGAGAGTGATTCTCCCAAAATACCTAGACCCTCGAAGTCTAGTAGTGGATGTGCATATTGATGGTGTCATTGTCCCTCATACATTGACCGCTATTGGGGATGTCATCAATGTGATGACTAAATAAACCATGTTAAAACTCAACCTCCAAGGATACTTGAGAAACACCACTACAGTGTTGCAACTTGCAGGTATAGCCACCGTAGCACATGAGGGAGTTGTTGAGGATGTTATTGTAATGTTCCAAATATGGAATGGCTAGAAATCCATGGCTTGAAAACGCATTTTCCAGAAATGGAGGCAGCAGGATTTGATAACAAGACCTAGATCCCTTAGACCAATGTGTCTAAGCCAAAATCCAAGAGTTGGGGCCAAATAAATTCTTCTATGGTGGTCAAACAAGCCTCCCACACCTAGTTCCCTTTAGAAATTTCCCAAGGACTGGGGCTGCAACAATGTATGAACATACAATGGATTATCAACGTTATTTTCAAGAGCTTGCTTGTGAGGAGATGTAAATAGCCAACATATATGATTACAACAGTAAAAGGAATGCAACGACTTGAGGAATCAGTCATTCAATCAATACAATACAAGCCTCACACTACATGCATGATAGATATGAAGCACACTGCTATAGATAAGAAACTGCAGGCTATGACTGCATAGTCTTTTATAGAGAACTGCTGCAAAATGATAACATTACAATGATATGACAATATGAAGCTCAAATAAAGAAGGGGGAGCATGATCTTAACCCTTGAAAATACAATACATCAATCCTCTAGAAGGATTGGCTAGAATCTACTCAAAATTTGAAAAGTACATAAATGTCGGAGTTGCAATAGTAGCTGCAACTCAAGAAATAGAAATAGACGGAGAATGCTGAAATGGCTGCATCAAATGAAGAACCCTCCTCCAATGGAAATCTGAAGTGAAAGGCTGATCGCTTCACCAAAGATCTCACCCTCTAAAGTGTCTTCTAATCCCTCACAGTAAATTCTCTCCAAGAATAACGCTTTCTAAGAGAGCGACTATGCTGCTAATGATGGCAAGTGGTTGGCCTGATGCCAAAGGTAGTGGAATAAGCTCATGAACCTCCTTTGCTGATCTCCCAAAGGGATGGAAGCTCCTTCCTCTGAAAAACTAACCAAGAATGGTGTTGTAGAAAACCTCCCCAGCAACACTGCATAATCTCTAGCTGAAACTGTGCTAATGAAGAAGGATGAGGCTTCACCTCAATGTCTAAATATGGGGAATGGAGTGAAATCCTCCAAGAGCTACTCAAGAAGGAGAGGAAATCCTAAACAAGAATTCACCGGCAATTCTTGCTAGACAGCAAGAGGTTGCAGCAAGTCCAAAGGACCAAAGATGAATAATACTCAACACATGAAACAATGGCTACCTTGTACTCCTTTTAAACAATGTGAGCTCCCTCTCCATGGACCCCACTCATTAGGTTTTCCCTCCTCTATAAGCTTACCTCCTCTTTCACTACGCTGTCCCACAAGATGACTTCCACCACTTACCAATGCGCAGTTTGACTTGGTCAAACTTGACCTAGTCCTCCTAAAAAGTCTCTTTTCACACATGGAGGTGTGAAATCCAGTTCTATAAGTGATCCTCCCTCACACTAAGAGTATTTTTATTCCCTACTCATGAAATTAATGGGTCTCCTACCCATTTTATTCATCTCCTAGGTGAAAATGGAAAAAATTAATATTCCACAAAATTTGGAATATTACAGTCCTCCCCTCTCAAAGATTGCTTGTCCTCAAGAAAGTACAAGGATAGACTGATTTATTTCCCCTTAATTTCTCTGTAGAATCCATGCATGATGAAATTCTCCAAGAAAAGGATGCCATATCATCAATCAAGTGTCCAAGTTGTCCCTCCAACATATGAAATCTAGATTTTGGTGAACATCCCCAAATAGCTATCATGTAAAAAAAAATATCCACGAAGGAAACAATGGGCTATATAAGGGCCTCCTTGAGGCATGGGATCTGATATATAATGGGACTCATCATCCCCATATGAATCTCCCATCCCCAAGCAATCATCCATACAACATAAGCTGCCTCCCAACATGGCAACTCATAGAAATATCCCTCCACCTTCAGCTCCAGAAATGAAGGTGAGCTGAAAATATAAATATGGAAAGCCTCATAGCTTGCCCCATGCTATCCTCCTCTCCACTTATGATAAGTGTAGAGTGTGTGCTGATCATGGGCTGCAAAATTATTTCCCTCAAGCGGCAAAATGAAGAGCAATCCTCTAAGGATTTCTCCTCCATCAATGATAATCCGGCTAGCCCAAGACATTTCATCCATGATGAGTAGGACATGATCATCATAGAATACCCCAATGACATGTTTTTTTTAGGTTATACCATGTGCATCAAGGTACAAACAATGTCTCTTAGGGCTACAATGCAACCTCAATCACTGCAGCTGCAGAAAATAACATGGCAAGTACTGTATAGAAAATATCACCTCTACTACTGAATAGTAAATAGATGAGTGAATCAGTGATACAAGATCAAATACATGCCCATATATATACAATGGATGGATATCATCATCAAACTCATGGCCCACCTCAAAATAAGGCAAATAAGTGGTTGTGGTGGCTATGTCTCTCCTCATGTTCCCCTTAGAACATGCCATGCATAAACTGTGGTAATCACCTTCCCTCAAGGACACACCAAATTCATGAGTCAATCTTCCGATCATGCTTCCAATAATAATATGAGACATAAAAATAAATAGAATCATGATAAACAATAAAATAGGGGGATTACTGATGGTTTCATATGGTGCCGAAAAGTACCAACAGTCTCCCAAGGGTGCATAATGCAGTTTTGCAAACTGTTGCTTTAGGAAAAATGTTTTGAAATACAATGCTAATCATATGAATTAGCTGAACATGTGTAGAATGGAAAAAAATTTTCCCAAGGCCATGTAAAATATGGTTCTCTCCATCATATGGTTTGGCCCAACTTTGCTTGTGGAGCAACATGAAAAATCTGCCCCTTTGAGGAGCCATGCACTGCAACATAATGATAAGAGTATGTAAATCAGCAATTGTAAACACAAGGATATTACCATAAGCTGGAAATAAGATGATAGATGGATCCATGTATGTGACCCTGCTCCCAAGTGTCAGTGTTGTGAGCTCATGCAAAAAGGCTCTTGTCCATGCCAATCTTTGTCTCTTGACATGCTCCTTGACAAGAACACCTCTGGTGATGCTGCTGCAAATATGAAGCTTCTCCCAAGATGGAAATGCCCCATGATCAGTCCAAGCCAAGGAGTAATCCCTTTGCACTATGAGAGTTCCCTCCTCTACTCTTGCAACACGATACATCATATGAGAGCAAATCTGATTGTGCTCTCTCCAAGATAGTTCAAGAAATCCAAGCGCTTGCTGCCTCCTTATGCTCACATCATGTAACTCATGTGATGAAGGTATCATGACTGATATATATACCATATCAGCTCCATGTATCCCTACTCTCTAATACTCAATTATGTAAACATCCTGCCACCTCTTCTCCACTCCCATCCTCCTAAAAAGAGGATACACCAAGTGATGGCCAAACTCCTTCAAGAGGAGAAAACGTAGCCAAGCCTCCTGCTGCCTGGTATCATATATTTGCATGTGGCTAATCAGCCTCTTGCTCCTCATCCACACCCACTCAACTCCTTGTGGATGTCTCCTCCTCTTTCCTCCATCAGTTTCCCTTTCATGAGGATCATCATTCTCCCAAGCCATATCTTCCCATTCGCATCTCATGGAAGTTTGAAATACAGCACCTTGGAGACCTCTTGGAAAAGATCTCTCACCCATGAATATTTTGGATCCATGAGGACCCAATTGTGATGGAGGTAATATCTCCTCTCCACCCATGTTTAACAGTGTTGCTAATTCCTCCAATGGTGTAGTAATTGTTTCAACCTCTGGTTCAAAGTATGTTTCCTTGTTTATCATGAAGGTGCCATGGTTTGTTTCATCCTCCAATGGTCCACATCCCAAACTCAAGGGCTGAATGAGACTCATCAATAGTGCATGAGGATGAGGGTCCATCTCCTCTTTGAACCCATTGCACAGCGCAGTGCAATCATGTTGCTCTAAAATAGCAAAGTGTATAGATCCTTGGACCTCTACATGTGAGTTTCCACATTTTCTTAAATTGTTTGCTGAAATGAAAAGTGGAACTTCACTCATACCTTGGTGGATCTTGGGATATTATTGTGTGGCTACAGTAGTTGTCTCCTCCAATGCAATGGCTGCCTCACCCATATATGTAGAAGGCTGCTCCTCCAAATTTGTAGCAATGTTGGTGCAATCCTCCTCCCATGGTGGTGTGAGTCCTTCCTCTGTTCTTTCTCCATCAAAGGTCTTGATTAACCCTTGAGTAAATTCTACAAAAGAGCTCACCCTTGAGTGGACCAAGGGTTTGAACCACCAAACAGAGGCTTCACCCTCCATGTGTAGCGCTATAATCTCCACTGCTTCTTTCTCTGCCACTGGATATAGCAAGAAAAATGCCTCTATCTTTTTCACCCAAGCTCTAGCTGAAGTGTTCCCATCAAATGCAGACAATAGAAACCTATTTCCTTTGATTTATATTTTTCCATAGGGCTTTCTCTCCTCCTTCTACTGAATAAACTATGGGAACGTTGTAGCTCCCCTAAATGCTGCAGAATGGGATTTATACTCACTCAGGTATTGAACTAGAATCTAATTATCCAAGCATCTCTCATGCTTGTTTTCCTTTTGAGAATAGGAAGTCCATGGACCTTCCTCTTCTTATCTTTGCTTCTCCTCCTTGGGGAGGCTCTTCTTTGTTTTGAAAATAGATGAGATCAAGCTCATATTATTCATCATATTCTTCTCCTTCTTTCTTGGGCTTGAAGGCCACAGGCTGAGCCAAGAAAGGTGTTTTGATACCACTGTAATGTTCCAAATCTAGAATGGCTAGCAATCCATGGCTGGAAAATGCATTTTCCAGAAATGGAGGCAACAAGATTTGATACCAAGACTTGGATCCCTTAGACCAATGTGTCTAAGAACAAAATCCAAGATTTGGTACCAAATAAATCCTTCTAGGGTGGTGAGACAAGCCTTCCACACCTAGTTCCCTTTAGAAATTGCCCAAGGAATGGGGCTGCAACAATGTATGAACATACAATGGATTCTCAGCGTTATTTTCAAGAGCTTTCTTGTGAGGAGATGTAAATAGCCAACATAGATGATTACAGTGGTAAAATTAATGAAATGACTTGAGGTATCAGTCATTCAATCAATACAATACGAGCCTCACACTACATGCATGATAAATATGAAGCACACTGCTATAGATAAGAAACTATAGGCTATGAATGCACAGTATTTTATAGAGAACTGCTGCAAAATGATAAAATTAAAATTATATGACAATATGAAGCTCAAATAAAGATGAGGAGCATGATCTCAACCCTAAAAATACAATACATCAATCCTCTAGGAGGATTGGCTGGAATCTACTCAAAATTGGAAAAGTACATAAATGCCGGAGTTGCAGTGGCAGTTGCAACTCAAGAACTGGAAATAGATGGAGAAGGCTGAAATGGCTGCATCAAATTAATAACCCTCCTCCAATGGAAATTTGAATTGAAAGGCTGATCCCTTCACCAAATATCTCACCCTCCAAAGTGTCTGCTAATCCCTCACAGCAAATACTCTCCAAGAATAACGTTGTCTAAGAGAGGGACTGTGCTACTAATGATGGAAAGTGGTTGGCCTGATGCCAAAGATAGTGGAATAATCTCACGAACCTCCTTTGCTGATCTCCCAAATGGATGGAAGCTCCCTCCTCTGAAAAACTAGCCAAGGATGGTGTTGTAGAAAACCTCCCCAGCAATACCCAGCAACACTGCACAATCTCTAGCTGAAACTGCACTGATGAAGAAGGATGAGGCTTGAACTCAATGTCTGAATATGGGGGATGGAGTGCAATCCTCCAAGAGCTACTCAAGAAGGAGAGGAAATCATAAACAATAATTCCCTGGCAATTCTTGCTAAACAACAAGAGATTGCAGTCTAAAAGACCAAAGATGAATAATACTCAACATGAGAAACAATGGCTGCCTTGTCCTCCTTTTAAACAATGTCAGCTCCCTCTCCATGGACCCCCTCATTAGGGTTTCCTTCCTCTAGAAGCTGCCCTCCTCTTTCACTGCATTGTCCCACAAGATGCCTTCCACCTCCTGCAAATTGCGCGGTTGACTTGGTCAAACTTGACCTAGGCTTCTTGCAAAAGTCTCCTTCTTGCAAAAGTCCCCCTTTCACACATGGAGGTGTGAAATCCTGTTCTATGACACTCATTCACACTAAGGATTTTATCATATTCACATAAGAAATTAATACCACTACCACATTTTATTATCTCTAAGTGAAAATAGAAGAATTGTCCTTATAAGAAGTGGGAATATTATGACTGTTATCTAATTCTTCTTCAACTGCTGTTTGCCACAGGTTTTATGAATGGAGAGCACAAAAATAAAAATGTAAATACAGTGATATATCAATATCAGCTCAAATAAATAAGAGATGGGCTTTCCTTACAGAACTATAATACAACCTAATACAAAATCATAGAAGGATTGGAAGACATAATACATATTACAATGGAAAGTGCAGAAATTGATTCAGCAAGCGTCTCATTGCAACTTAATACTGGAATTACATGGATATGGCTGATAATGATTCTCAATCTGAAATAAACCTCCTCCAATGGGTCTCTCAATGCAAGGCTGATCCTAGCACTGAAGATCTTTCCCTCCAAGAAGTTGGTGCAACCTCTCACTGCAGATGCACTCCAAGAATAACGCTATCTAAGAGAGGGACTGTGCTGATAATGAGGAAAAGTGTTTAGCCTGATGCCAAAGATAGTGGAATAAGATCATGAACCTCCTTTTTTGATCTCCCAAAGGGGTGGAAGCTCCTTCCTCTAAAAAACTAGCCAAGGATGGTGTTGTAGAAAACCACCCCAGCAACACCCAGCAACACTACACAATATCCAACTGAAACTGCGTAGATGAAGAAGGATGAGGCTTGACCTCAATGTCTGAATATGGGGAATGGAGTGCAATCCTACAAGAGCTACTCAAGGAGGAGAGGAAATCTTAAACAGGAATTTCCCCCGGTAATTCTTGCTAAACAGCAAGAGACTGCAGCAAGTCTAAAATACCAGAGATGAATAATACTCAAGATGAGAAACAATGGCTGCCTTGTCCTCCTTTTAAAAAATGTTAGCTCCCTCTCCATGGACCCCACTCATTAGGGTTTCCTTCCTCTAGAAGCTTCCCTCCTCTTTCACTGCACTGGCCCACAAGATACCTTTCCATCTCCTACCACTGCATAGTTTGACTTGGTCAAACTTGACCTAGCCTTCTTGCAAAAGTCCCCTTTCACACATGGAGGTGTGAAATCTAGCTCTGTAAGTGATCCTCTTTCACACTAAGAGTATTTTTATCCCTTATTCATGAAATTAATGGGTCTCCTACCCATTTTATTGATATCCTAGGTGAAAATGGAAAAATTTAATATTCCACAAAATTTGGAATATTATAGTTATGGTCTCCGTTGACTCTTTAGAGTATCCCAGGGAATTCTTGGTGCTTCAACCCAAAAATAAGTTTAATGGTTATCCTCTTATCCTAGGAATACCTTGGTTGACCATTGTTGATGCCTATATCAATTGTAGGGCTGGGAACATGACCATTAAGAGTGGGCCCTTATAAAAATAACCGATATTATATCCTCCTACTTACCATTGTGGCTAAAGGATGAGGAAGAAGTTGAAGTGTATGATGCAACACCATACCCAATCTGTACCTTAGATTTTTTTATCAGAGGGGTGTATCCCGATGAAGATGACCTCATTGACCATATCCTTCAGAACAAACCCCCCACTACCATTCCACTTGATGAACCAGTGAGCGAACTGGAAGAAATCCTTGGAATAAGCTATGCCCAATTGACTCAAGCCCTAAACATGTCGATATTGTAGAATTTGGCCCATCTAGAACCTTAAATATCAATCCCTCTCTCTCGGCCAAACAAGAAGAAAAATTTTGCAAGATCTTGAGAGAGAACTTAGATTATTTTTCTTGGGACTATAAAGAAATGAAAGGGGTGAATCCCTCAATTTTTACTCACCATATTTACAACAAAGAGGGATGCAAGCATGTGTGCTAAAATAAGAGGAGAATTAAATTGGCCTTGAAGGACATAGTTAAGGAATAATTGCAAAATATGTTGGATGCGGGGTTCATATACCCCATCTCAAATAGTGAACAGGTGTCACCTCTAGTCTTAGTCTCAAAGAAGAATGGGAAGTGAAGGATCTGTGTTGATTACAGAGAGTTGAAAAATGCCACAAAGAAATATCATTTCCCTTTTCCTTTCATTGAACAAGTCTTAGATGGTCTTGCATGGAAGAAGTTCTTCTCTTTCTTGTATGGATTTAGTGGTTACAATTAGATCTAGATCAGCCCTAACGACCAAGACAATACTACATTTACATGTCCTTGGGGTACATTTTCTCATAGAGTTCTCCCATTTGGCCTATGAAATGCCCCTGTCACTTTTAAAAAGTATTGTTAAGCATATTTTTTGAGCTTTTCCACGACTCTATGGAAATCTACATGGATGACTTCACTGCCTATGGATGTGATTTCTAGGAGGCCCTCTCTAATCTGGGTAAATACCCGAGGAAATGAATTAAAATGCACCTCTCCTTGATCCCTCAGAAGTGTGAATTATTGATGAATATAGGGATTTTCCTTGGCCACTCCATATCTCAGGCAAGAATACAGGTAGACCTAAACAAGATTGCTATCATAAAAAGGGTACATACCCCCGAGAAACAGAGAGTTGTTAGGACTTTCTTGGGCTTGGATAGTTATTATAGTAGATTCATCAAGGATTTTAGTAAAGTGGTTTCACCATTGTTTAGATTGCTAGCCAATGACTCAGAATTCTACTGGTGAATTAATTTTCAAGAGGCCTTTGAAATCTTAAAAGAAAATTTTACCACTGCTCCTATACTTCGAGGTCCAAATTAGGCTCTTCCTTTCCATATCCATACTGATGCATCAGAGAAATTTGTGGGGGAAGATTTGGGAAAAATAGATGACAAGTTACCCTATGCCATTTACTTCATTAGTAAAAATATATCAAAGGCTGAATTGAATTAAATTCTCACTAAAAAATAACTCTTATTTTTTGTCCACTCGTTGCACAAGTTCAGACATTATATCACTCAGTACCAAAATTTTGTGCATACTTATTGTTATCACTCTCGCCATATTCCTAAGGCTGAAGAAGGAATCCCAATAGAGGTAACCACAGACCAAGATTTTGACTTGATAACTATCCCTATCAAGTCAGAGAGGGCTCTCTCCAAAATGTTCATAGCCATAATGGCTGGAGAAATTAGGGTTTCTAGGCTAGATATTAGGTGTAGGGGGTTGTTTGAATTTTATTTTGGTTGGGGAATCACTAGATGAATAAATTAGGTTAAGGAAAACTAGGTCAGGGAAAATGAGATAGGGTTACAGGGATCAATGCAGCAAGGTGGGCACAAGGATTATCACTTGAATAGGATTATGATGGAATGGTGTTGAAGCTAAAATAAATCTAGGAAGAGCATGGGAGATGTATTCTTCTTAGACAGATGAGAATGGACAAACTATGATCAATTATCCAAAACAGAGCATGTGCAAACATGTATTCTGATTATCTAACTTGTAAGAGATCGTACCATATAGATGAAGCGAACATGAATACAATACATTATAACATATGAAACTGAAGAAAATAAAATGATAGACATCAATAACACAAGTATCCCATAATGTAGTTGTAACTCCCCTTTATCAGCTAGCCAAATTGAGTACAATAGTTCCTTGATTAACTAGTAAACATACAAACTGATTCTAACCTTTGCTAAGAGTTAAGAAAGGGAAAGTATAGACATCAAAATAACCTTCACTCATCCTCAGGGGTCGAATCCATGAGGTGACGAAGGGATCCACAAAAATCTGAACTGATAGCTGAAGTGTAGGATGGTCCAAGTGACTCACTCCTCATTACATTCAAACTGATTCATCTTTGACTAAAGGATAAGTTTATCGAATCAATCTACCCCTAGGTAGCTTATCCTTTTCATAATTACATTTACCATGATGAATTACATTGATAGTAAAATCATTTCTTGAGGTAAAACCAAAAATTACAGTGAAAACCCAAAAAAAATGAGTAAACTGGCATAAGCGCCATTTTCCTTTCATAAGCACCCTTGTTGTGTCATAAGCACCCTCCATGTGCAAAGACACTTTTGGAGGCCTTCCTGGTGTCCAAATTGGCTTCAGGATAGATTTTTGGAAAGAATATCATGTCCTCTTTCTAAATACGCCTCTAGTTTTGGAAATGGTGTTGATTTTACCCCTCAAAAATGAAATCTCCCAAGACTAGTATAAGCGCGGTGCCTATGCAAAAACAGGAGCAGAAACATAATTTTTTAGTGTTTTTTTCCTTTTTCACCTCCTGAAACTGCAAATGAAACTTGGAAAAGTGATTTTTTTACATGTATATGTTATTACAAATCTCATGGTGGTTTTCTTTCTCTCAAAAAGTTCCCCAAACATAAGCACAACACCAAGGGCGTTGCGCTTATGACCATTTTTCTGATATTTACATTTGCAGAAAAACACAGTCATGTACAACTTTGACAAAAATGTTGCAACTTGCCTCAAAATTTGTGGAAAGGGTGTTGATGTGGTGGTTAGGCTTGGATTGAAGCCTCAACAAGTATTTCCAACTGGTCCTTCTCCATTTGATGAGTGAAAGCTTCAATTTTGGCATTGGCTCTTTTGAGCTTGGCCAATGCAATTTTCTCCTTCCGTGCTTGATGTTTGACTTTACTCCTCAAAAAGTCATTATTCTTAATACCTCACTTTGCAAACGAATTCTCTATGTATTGATTGGCTCTATGGGCGGCGGCTCCTGACCTTGTTGATCTCTATGGTAAGCTACTCTTTAGGGATAGCTGATCAGCAAGCTCAAGCTTCCTTTGTCTCTCCTAGAGCTAGAGCTCTTTTAGGCCCTCTAGTTCTAGGTCTTTTTCTTAGTACCTATTCTTATTCATCATAACTAAGCCATACCTCTCCAGTGTTTCATCTAACATCACTTTGGCCTTTTGAGCCTTTCTTCCCAGGTAGTGTATCTTAACCTCATGGTGACCTTTTGGGTTTCAATTATTTGTTTGTTTTCTTCCTCAAGGAAATTTATAACATATTTGGCTCTGTCAAGGTTGGTTTGAAGGTCTCTGATTTTTTCATTCTTACCTTTGATGGCCATGTTAATGATATGGTTGTCATCATCATCACCTAGGTCAACCAACTCAAACTCATGCTTAGTCTCATGGAGTTTTTCATCATGTTTCACCTCTAGTTGAGTTTCTATCTCAATCAACTTTCCTTTACCTTTGTCCACCTATTTTGTTGATGTAGAAGATGTTATCACCCAAAAATTTCAGCACATCATTGTGACAAGGTTACAAAATTTCATGGATCAAAATTGGGTTTTAGGAGTCAATTTAGGTTTGAATGAAGAGGGTAGGTCTTAGATTTTTTTATAATTTAAAGCTCATCCTAAGGTTCAAATAAAGCCTTATTTAAAGTTCTTTCATGTCAAATATTCATCATTTTCATTTGTAGGTGATTTCCCAAAGTTTCATGTCCAAAAGCTGTTCAATTAGCCAAATAACCTTGTTTACATAGTGCCACTCGTTGAAAAAATTTGTTTTGCACTACGAAAGCATTGAAGTAGTTTGGTAACGCAAACACTGAAAAATACATCGAAGGAGTGCTACGAAAGCTACGGATTTACTAATTGTCTTGTCAATTATGAGTTGGCAGGATGTCGTAAACCATTGGGAAAGGGTATGATAGTGGCATCTTGAGTCATGTAATGATGAAATTCAATGTACACACCCATGTTTGTAGTCATCATTGTCATTACAAAGGGTTATGAATGAGGCATCATTCAGTTATGAGTGGACATTTTAAATTTCAAAAATCTTTCCTAATTAGTCATTCTCATTCCCTTTGCCTCCATTCAAAAGGTCTAAGTTCTAAGTGTGAAGCCAAACTCCGTGTCTAATTCATACCAATATTTTACTATACATTCATATCAAGCGCGGGCCGATAGTTTCTCAAGCAAGGATTCTATTACAATTTCTCGAAGCGAGGCTACTATTACATTTTTTTCAAGCGAGGGTGAAAGATTTTTCAAGAATATGGAAGAGGAAAAGAAAATTCATAGAGGAGGGACACTAGCTTAAGGCATGAACACGAAGATATGAAGGCAATAATTGAAGACCCAACAATGATGGAAGCATTCAGAAGAGTAGCTTGCCTTCCCGCCTTTGTGAGAATTTGCGGGGTTGTCACACCACAGTTATCCAAGGAATTTATCGCATGAAATTCAATGGAACAACCACTAAGGTCTGGGATGCTAAGTGTTTCTATTGCACCGCAGGTCATTGCTACTATTACGGAGGAGATACCAAGAGGTCAAGAAACTTGGTTCAAAAGTTTCAAATTTGATATGGAGCGAGTGTAAAGAGTTCATAGAAGCACGAGTACACAGGACATGGACCTTAATAACGCTATCCCTAGAAGAAGCTTGCATCAAAGATAACTACTCAAAGCTACCGCATCAACATTCAAAAATATATTACCCTGTATAAGGCAAATATCGCAAGGTTTATTCATATCATTTCAAACCGCTTCTACACTTCATTGGTAAGATTTCACTTGATTTACATTTTTATCTACATAGTAAGTCACTTGAAAAGATGGTTGATAAGGTGTAAGAAAAATGTGAGGGAGTTAAACTATCCTAGTGTTTCATCATGGTTTAACAGAAGTTATTAATTTTAGATGAACTTGTGAATTAGTCAAATATTGTTATCTTTCTTGTTTATAAATGGTTTTGAGTTGGAAACCCTAACTCCTCCAAGAAACCCTAAACCCTAGGAGTTCCATTGCCACCCAGTGATGGGAACCAAGTCAACCCTATGGGCCGCAAAACCAAAAACAAATACAAAGAGTGAATCCAAGAAAGAAAACGCGAAAGGGCCGGAGTAGGTGCAAATGACCGGTACTCCAACTCTCTCCCACTTGGAAAACAAAGAAGTTAAAAGGTTGTCAAAAGGTGCAAAAGCAAAAACAAGTTAGTCGCCAGCAAACAAGAAATCAAAAGAGTAACTAGAAGCCAAGTACAGTTGGCATTAAAACGGAAAGACAATTGCTATAGAGGACAACCTCGGTAACAAAGGGGAATCTAGAGGGATATTCTTCATGCCACATTGATATAGAAGAAACACCCATTGTCCAAGTTGAGTTCATTGGAGAAGAGGAGCATAAGCTAAGAAAAGCCAAGTTTGTAAAGAAGCTAGAGTTTGAGGGGGAAGATGCGGGCTTTCATCTTTCAAGCAAGGAAGCCTATGACTAGGAATGTTAGGAAACTATTTTGAGCTGAGTAAAAAGAAGTCTGCAAAAAAGCCACACGAGATAGCTAAATAATCAAAAGAGAATAATTGATATCTCATCACCTATAATAGAAGCATATGTCAATGCGGAACAAAGAGGAAAAGAGGAAATGACAAGGAAAACAGAAGTTTCAGATGCGTCTTGAGGAGAAATTAAGGTTGGCAAACCAAGAAATTGTTTTTCATGAAAAAGAGAGCTAGAAAGCACGAGTGTCGAGAAAGTACAATTTAAAGGATGAAGAGCACAATGGGAAAGGAAAAAATTGATTCTATGACGAACTCCAAGTATGCAGTGCGAACAATTTTTCAAGTGGACAATTTCAGACAATAAAAGGAAGTTAAGTTTGTCAAAATAATAAATACTCATCTGAGAGCTACAAATAGAAGACTTAAAGATCAGTGTGGAGGAATTAGAGCAACAAGCCGGAGTTGATTCATGATGAGTTAAAGATCGGAGGGCATTAAGATGATAGTCATAGAAGAACTAATAGCTCGACCAAGTATAAATGAAGAAAGGGACCTCAAGAAATATAGAATGAATGTGTTTTTGTGAAATTGATATGTAAATGATGGAGATAGATATATTTTTATTTTTTTGGCATAACTACGAGTGTAGCACTTTAGAATTTTTTGACAAAACCGCATACTCAACAATTTCAGTAGCGCATTCGATTGTAAAAAAGCGAGAAAAAGTGCTACAAAACTATTAGTAGCGGCTTTTTCTTGCTATTTTGATCAATCTTTGAAGGGTTGAAGAATGAATCAAGAGCTAAATTTGGTATGGAGGATGTATTAAATGGTAATTAAAATAATCTTGGAGGAAGGAGTCAAAAAGTTGAAGAATAAAGGTTGAAATAGCAGAGTCTATGAAAGGTGCCATGAAAGCGACTGTGTTTTCATAGATGCGTAATCATCACATGACATTTTTCGAAAGCAAGGTTTAAAGTGGTTTTAGATAGCTGGAGGCTAGGGAGGAGTTATGGTACTGTGTTATGACAACTTCCAACAGCCAAGGATGACGAAATAGAAGGGTACATGACGAAGTTAGAATGTTAAAAGAATGGAAAATATCTTATGCCCTACAAAAAGCAAGGTTATGTTTCCTATTTTGATGGAGGTCGACAATATGGTCATGAAGAAATGAAGTTCATCATCCATATTAAACCATGTGATGATACACTTGGCAATGATGTAAATTTAAATAGATAAGGTTTTTTAAAGATATGCATTAATCAGTTGACTCCTTTTTGGAATAGGATTGTTTAAGTAGATTAGGTGTCTTTTTGTAATAAATTCCATGTCTTATGGTTATGCAAGGTGTCGATGAGTTAGAAATTCAATTTATCTAGCCTAGAGGCGGATCATATCATGTTTTAAAGGTCTATTAAAGGCCAGGGAGGTCGAATTGGTAAAGGGTTGGAAATTTTTGGAAAAAAATAGTGCTTGTTGTAGAATTGGCTATTTTTAGCTAATACGGGGGATTTTCTACTTAACCAACTTGAGATTCGTAAGGAGTTTTAGTGTGTTCCTATTCTATTTTCATCTCTTATATTATCTTATTGTAGTGGTGTTCATCTATATTACTCAAAAATGCATCTTTAGATGCTCTAACTTCTAGATAAGTGAGAACTAATTGTGTTTTTACGAGTTTCATGTGTGTGTATCTCATGACTAAAACTCGATATGCCTCAACTTCCATGTTTAGTAGATTCACTAGATTACTGAATTGTTTTAAGAAGCTCCACTAAGCCCAATGCTATACATGTTGATGTGATTCTAAACCTACATCTATCAATTATCTATTTATTACCTAAGTAGAGTTAGCCATATATATTTTTATCCAAATTATTAACCCTTGATGAGAGCCCTCTCGGTCGAGAGAGGCTAAGCCCTCGGTTAAAAGATTAGGTTTGAAATAGTTACACATGAAGTTGACTGATCAAGCAGCCTATCGGATCCAGATTTTTTGATAACAGGAAGACATGGCCCACTCCCACTATGTGTGGAGAAAACACATCCCCTGTGGCCTCTCTATTAGGTGTTTTGACTATGGCACATCCTCAACCATACTAGCCCTCTCTACCTCATATATCTCCCTTTCCGATAGGATTTAGTATCAGTGTGGGATGAATATAATGGTGGTTAAGTGGATGAAGAGGAATAATATGATGATGGTGAATGTACGAGTAGGGAAGATATGGAGGGATGGAAGTGGATGGTCGAGATGATGAAGGAAAATTTTGAGACATGTCTTTTCGAGAAGAGGATCTCTGAAGATATCATGGGCTATGGAGCTATCCCATGTAATGTTGAGCTCATTGAGAGATGGTAAAAGGAAAATTATTTTGATAAGGGAATGATGGAAAATACTTTTCATTTGGTGTCATACTCCTTTTCAGAGCAATAAAATCCATATTTTCAACACTTCGGAAAAGGTAACTAAGTGATATAGAGCATCCTTACCCTAGTGAGGATGCAGTTAGGAGCCGGATGTGATAGGTATACGCATCTTTGAGAATCTAACTTCACATATGTAAATTACTTCATGATTATCTTCATCATGGGTGCAAAACTATCCTGAAGTATGAGAAAGGAAACATCCTCCTTTTCGCATTCTTGTATCTAGGTTTTTAAAAAGGGCTCAAACTACCGATATTTCCAAATCACTCTTTTTGAACCACCTTTCCCCAACATTTGGGATCATTTGTGGGCAAATGAAATAATGGAAAATTAAGCACAGTAAAAGGTGACACCAACTAGGGTAACCTAATTGTTATGGAGTTTAGATATGAAGAGCCTAGTTAACATGGAATGATGTTGAACCCTCTAAAAATTGTTCACATAAATCATAACAACCAACATGTTTGAAGCATGTCACTATCATTGGAGGAGGCTAAAGTTCCCTAGTGCTGATAGGTTCATGTCTAATTATCCCCTGCCCCCTTTTATGTGGCCTCTATGCCTTTGCTTTCCCTCTTTCTCACTATGTGATCTCGTTATGTTCTCCTTCTAGCTTCCATGGTTTTTTTGTGTTCAAACCCCTAGGGAAGTAGGTCTCATGGTGTGGAAGGTGAATTTTGGGGGATAGGATATGGGAAAAAGGGAATTTTATGGGAAAGTGTTTAGGGATATGAGGAATGGGAAGGGGAAAAGGAGTGAAAGAGTGATGGGAATTAGGATGGGGAGTTTGGATTTGAGGAGCCTAGGTCAAAATAACACCTAGGGGCTTAGGGGTTTTGGAAATTAGTAGCTTAGGGATAGGGATGATGACTAACGGGGATTTGTGGATGAATTTTAACAATGTAGGGATGTATTGAGTGTAAGGGAAATTGGATTTTGGGAATTATGAGTTCAAAGGGGAGAGAAAACTAGGGTTTCACATTCAAGAAGGCACCAAATTTCCTTTTAACAAACTCACACATTCAAAATGACTTTCGATGAAGAGAGGAGAATGATGTAAAATTCACTTAATCGTTTGATTGGAAGAGTGAAGAATGATTCACGAAGTGCTACGGGGGCATTTTTTTGCAACTGCGATGAGTTTCTTATCCTTATTGGTCATATGTACAGTGCTAGAGAGGGACTAAGCACAACACCAAGAGCATACGTGCAACGCTAAGAGGATAAGTGTAGCGCTAAGAGGATAAGCACATTGCTAAGAGGATAAGTGCCCTTCTACTCTTGCTTTTCTCTTAATGTTTCTCAAAAAATCGCAAATTTCGTTGTCCTCGAGTTGTTTTCTCGATGAAATAAGAGGGAAAGGAATTTGAATTTTATGTCTAGGAGTCTTTAAATACTTAAGTGATTTTATATTTAGATCCAAAAACCCACTTTTCCTATGCTTTTTCTCACTTTTTGAAAGCATGCTAAATATGCTTTTTCTTTGAATTTTTCTTCTTTACTGGGATGAAAGTTACTCGAGTTCTAACACTTGTCATTTTGATTTAGTGGTGGTATTCAGTTTTTTTTGGAAGTTGGAGTTGTACATATTTTAGGAAGTTACTTATTACATACCTAATAAGCATAAAATTACATAAAAAATGAAATAAATAAGAAGACTCTATTTTTTTTAAATAATTACATTTGAGTATGGAAATCATACTAGAAACCATAATTAAAACTTTGAAATATCATATTTACATGTTGATAATGCTCATGAGATCATAATGAAATTTTTTATTGAATCACTCGTCGGACTTTTTGCCGACCTTATTGAGATGACATGGTGCATTTTTGGACCTTGAAAAAGTAGAAACCTAATGACCTAATGGGACCTTGAATGACCCGAATCCATAGTTGACTTTGAATGAGATAAGACACTTAGTGAGAATGAGCTTTTTTAAAAGTGTTTTTATGCTTAGAAAGACATGAAGGTGGAGCGAGCATGATTAGAGAATTTTTTAGTGAGAGTGAGATTTTGAGACTAGGGTTACCATCGAAGGGGAATCAATTTCTACATGACCTAATGGAATGATTAAAATTTTTTGAATGGGACACCTAAAATGAATATAGAAAAGAGTGACTTTGATCATTGATGGTAGAATGCATATTCTCGACACACTAAAATCACCCCTTATTGGGGATGGCGAGCTCCTTGGAGGGTTTCAAGATCACCGTAGACCAGAGTTCCTAACCATTTGAGTCAATACGGTCAAAACTCTGAAAACTAAAAAACATGACTAAATGTTGACAACTCAAATGATCGAACTAAAGCGTCGAAAAATAAAGTACTTACTAAACTTATTGATGGAAGCATATCACTTTGAGACATGAGGGCTTAAAAATCCTTATGACAACCACCTCGCCTTTAAATACATATGTATGTGACAGTGATCCTTCTAAATGTAACCAATCCAATAGATGTCTACTTACTCGCAAATTATACTCTCATTTTCCTCAGAGCGGAAGAAAAAAACAAAAACTAGGCCACCCAAGTGTCTATTGAACATGTGCCCTTGGTCCATGAAAATAATAAAATACATCTTCCATGCTAAGTGTAGAAAATCGCATAACGGATCTTCAAAAATATGAGATTTTACCTTGTCTTAAGATTCAGTAAAAAACACAAGCATATTCTTCATTTTGATATGAAAGAACACTTGGTAGTTGATCCATAGGAGAGCATAGGGAATTATGACTTTTTGCTATCCGAATTTTGGCTACTAAATTCCCAGAAGCACGAGAAAATTGACTCTATCACTTCCATGATGTCTCTCTTAGGCTCATACTTCTCAAATTCATATTCTAAATCATCTTTGAACACACAAAACATTCTAACTTTGATATTGTTAAAGCATGACATCCCTATCTTCTTCATGAAAAGAAAACAATATTTGTCCATTTGATATCCATATGAGAAAATCATCATCACAAATTGGTTTACTCACAAAAACTTCTTGTATAGGCTTCATCGGTCCTCATGATTATCATCATTCACATCCGCATTCTTACATTTTCAATAATGGAAGAAGCTTCACTCACACATTCTTGAGCTATGTGAATAACCGTATGAACTACAAATCTACATTCTCTTGGACTATAATATGATATTTTAGCAAAGACTAATCTATTTCATCTTCAGCACAAAGGAGAAAATTGAGTTTTAAAGGAAGATTTACATTGATTTGGTGATTTTTATTTTGAGATTAGGAATTGCACTCTCTTTCTTGGTCCCACTTTGTCTCATCTAATTAAGGGAGCTACTAATTGTTTTTGGTGATGAAAAAGGTTCTCATGGAAAGGCTCGAGAGGGATCTGTTATTCATCCAAGGAGGAAACTTCTGATTCTTGTTGGGAAGAAAAAATCACGAAGGGGATTCTATGATCTCATCTTCTAGACACTCTTCGTCCCCCATACAAATTTTTAATAAACTTAATAGAGAATTATCATATATCTCACAAAACTATCGATCATCGACAAGGAAGAATTAGAGCTTTAATAATATCGAAGAAAAACTAAATGAAAGTCCTTTAGAGAATATAAACTAGTGGATGGTAGAATCTCATACCATGATCTCTCTTTTTCTCAAGGTGACAGCTATAAACATATCCATAAAAAAATCTTCAATAAACTCAATCTTTAGTCTATGAATATGCAAATGAAATTTGACCAAATAGAAAACTAGCATCATCACTTGCTTCACCCTTAAAGATGGAACATTAATAGTCTTGATTTCCAATCTATATGAGAATACACGAGCTTCATAAAACCAAGAATATGAGCTTGATTCATAGGAGCATAGCTTCAAAGCAATCAAATCCATTTTAACAACAATAGAGGGTCACCAAGAATATCTTCAAACCTACCTAGGGTTCTTGAAAAGTGGAGTCACCATAAGAATTATCAACCTTGGATTCTTCGACAATAGAGTATGCGAGTGTGAATGATTCGAGCCTTCATTTTTAATCGAGCTCGCTATCCACGATTAGAAATCATATATAAAATTTTTCTTTCTTTCCTAGGGAAGATATTTTCCTTTCATCCCTCGACAACGATGCCAAGATGTTATACACTTCGCTAGATTCCTAAGGATGAGGAAGGAATCCCAACGAGAGGTAACCCAAAAACCGAGCTCTTTTTGAATTGATAGGTAGCCCTCTATCACGTGGGTGAGTATTCCTCCTTTCACACTGTGTGGCCCGAGTTTGTTCCTATGCGAGCCGGCGCCAAGATGTTATCACTCCGTATAGATTCCTAAGGCTGAAGAAGGAATCCCAACAGAGGTAACCACGGACAAGCTTTTTGACTTGATATCTAGCCTCTATCAAGTCAAAGAAGGGCTCTGCTCGAGAAAGGGTCACAACCAGGAGGGTTGGATAAATTAAGGTTTTGTAGGCTAGATATTGAGTGCTGTTGTTTGAATTTGATTTTGGATTTGGGGAATCACTGGATGAAGAAATTAGGTCAAGGAAAAGCTAGGTCGTGGGAAAATGAGATAGGGTTCCAGGGGATCAATGGAGCAAGGTAGGCACAAGGCTTATCACTTGAAGAGGATTGTGATGGAATGGTGTCAGAGTGTGAAAGAAATATAAAAAGAGCATGGGGAGATTTATTCTTCTTAGACATATGAAAATAGACAAACTATGATCAATTACCCAAAAGCAGAGCATGTGCACAAACATGTATTCTAATTATCTAACTTGTAAGAGATCATACCATAGAGACTGAAGTGAAAATGAATACAATACATTATAACATATGAAATTGAAGAAAATACAACTGATAGACATCAATACCACAAGCTAACCCATAAAGTACTCTGCGCAACTCCTCTTTATTAGTCAAGTGGCGAGTACAATAATGGTTCCTTAATTAACTAGAAAGACATACAAACTCATTCCAACCCTTGCTAAGAGTGAAGAAAGGGAGAAGATATAGACATCAAAACAACGTTTTACATCATCCCGTGAGTTAAATCCATGAGGTGAGGAAGGAATCCAAAAAAAATATAAAGCTGATAGGGCAGGAAAGTGTAGGATGGTCCAAGTGACTCACCCTCATTACATTCAAGCCAGAGTTCATCTTTGACTAGAAGTATACAGTTTACCTTATGAATCTACCCCTAGGTAAAAGCTTATCCTTTACATAATTACATTTTAACATGATTAATTACATTGATATTAAAATCATTTCTTGAGGTAAAACCAAAATTAGTAGTGAAAAGCCAAAAAAATGAGTAAACTAGCATAAGCACCATTTTCCTGTCATAAGCACCCTTAGCTTTGTGTCATAAGTACCCTCCATGTTCAAGGCCACATCCGGAGGCACTGTTATCCTATCCTATTTACGAATATGCCTCAGTTGCTGAAATGGTGTATTATTTGGCCCTCAAAAATGAAATCTCCCAAGATCGGTATAAGCGCAATGCCTGAGGCAAAACAGAAAAGGTGAGCATTTTTTTGGTGGTTTTTTTTCTTTATAACCTCCCGAAACTACAAATCATGCTATGGAAAAATGTCTTTTTATAGATGTTTATGTCATTATAGATCTCATGAGTGGTTTTATTTCTCCCCTCAAAAATTTCCCCAAACATAAGCGCAACGCCTTAGGAAGCGCACTTATGACCATTTTTCCGATATTTGCATTTGTAGAAAACGAGCGATCACTGTATAACTTTGACAAAAATGCTGCAACTTGCCTCAAAATTTTTGGAAAGGGTGTTGATGAGGTGACTAGGCTTGGGAGTGAAGCCTCAACAAGTATTTCCATCCTATCCATCTCCTTTTTATGAGTGAGAGCTTAAATTTTGACATTGGCTCTTTTGAAGCTTCGTGCCAATGCAATTTTCTCCTTCCACTTTACTTGATGTTTGAATTTGCATCCTCAACAGGTCATTATCCTTATTTTCCTTTTATAGTAGCTTCTCTAAGTGTTGATTGTACCTCTATCAAGCCATGGCTCCCTTTTCTTATTTATCTCTATAGTAAGTTTCTCATTTAGGGGTTAGATGATCAGCAAGCCTTCAGCCTTTAGCTTCTTTAGAGCTAGATCTCTCTTTTTAGCCCCTCTAGTTCTAGGTCTATCGTATTGGTAACGGTTCTTCTTCTATCATCAACAAAGCCATAATTATCCAGGTGTTTCATATAACACTGAATTTGGCTTTTTGAGCCTCTCTTTGAGCTAGATGTAACACTTAACTTTCTCATCGATGACTTGTTTGGTTCTCAATTGTTTGTTTTCTTGCTCAAGGAAATTTATAACATATTTGCGCTCTATCAAGGTTGGTTTGAAGGTCTCTCGATTTTTTTATTCTTACCTTTGATGGCCATGTTAATGATCTTGCCATCATCATCATCATCTAAGTCAGTCCAACTCAAACTCATGCTCGGTCTCACATGGAGGTTTTCATCATGTTTTCACCTGTCCTGGCTGAGCCTCTTCTCAATCAACTTTCCTTCTACCTTTGTCCACCTATTTTGCGAATGTAGAAGATGTTATCACTCCCACCATGCATCTCTAAAGCTAAAAGAAGTAGATCTCTTAACAGAGGTAAATCCGAAACCAAGATTTTGAGTTGATAGCCTAGCCCTATCAAGTCATAGAGGTGGCTCTGCCAAAAGGGTCACAACCAGGAGGGCTAGAGGAGTAGAGGGGTTTTTAGGCTAGATAATGAGTCTAGGGGGTTGTTTTGAATTGATTTGGGTTTGGGTGAAATCGGTGGATAAATGAATTAGGTCAGGAAAGCTAGAGTCGGGTGGAAAAAAGGGTTAGGTTTGCGAGGATAAATGGGGCAAGGTAGGTACAATGCTAATCATAAGGGATTTATTTCGTTAGACAAAAGTTAATGAACAAAATATGATCGATTCAAAACCGTAGCATGGAAAACATGTATTACTGAATTTCAGCAACTTGTAAGAGATCATAACATAGATATGAGAAAGTGACATGAACAATAAATTAAAACATATGTGACTAAGAGAAGAAACAATGAAATACATTCAATACCATAGGTATCCCATAAATGTAGTTGCAACTCCTCTTTATTAGCTTGGCCAAAAGCGAGTATCAGTTCCTTGATCAACTAGTAAAATCAAAGCTGATTCCAACTTCCAACTCTTCGACTAATGTGAAGAAATGAGCTACAAATAAACATGAAAACAACCTTCACTCATCCTCAGGGGGTCTAATCCATAGAGGTGAGGAAGATATTACACAAAAATTTGAGCAGAGATAGCTAGAGTATAGGATGATCAAGTGACTCATTCCTATCTCAAGTGAACTAATTCATTACACCTCATTCGCTTGATTTACCTAATTTATTTACCCTAGTAAATATGTAGAAAACATGATAATTACATTCATCTTAATCATTTACATAGGTAAATTCAACATTTTGCAAGATAAAATCAAAGACTCGGAGTGAAACTCGGAGAAATTTCCGAAGACTACAAATGCACCATTTTCTTGTTAAATGCACAACAACCAGGAGCAAAAATATCCTTTTTTGTTCATGTCCAAATATGCTCCAACATGGCTCATTGGAAATGCCTTCAAGTCTAATTTCTAGAAATACCTTAATGTTTCAAAAAATGAAGCCCACTTTCCTTGTCAAAAATCACATCTCCCAAGGCGGGTCAATGCGCGGCCCGAGCGAAAGTGCAATCGGTGATTTTGGGTAAACGCTGTGACGTCCGAGGGCATCACATTTTTTCAGACCACATTTTGGAGAGGCTTCCCGGTGTCCACATTAGGACTAGGGATAGCTCGTTGGAGATTTTATATCTTATCTACTTTTCAAATATACCTATGTTTTTCTGATTGGAGTTGATTTTCCTTGTCAAAAATGGATTTTCCCAGAAATTTGGTCAAAAAGTGCAAAATGAGGGTGCGGAAATGCAGTGTTGTTGCGTGAAACTTTTGGAGGTATTTCTCAATTTAAAATTATTCTCAAGATATCTCATTGGAAATATCTCTTAGTTTAGTTTCCATTTTACTTATCATGCAAGTCATTTGGACACTCCAGCCTATGAGAAAACTTGATTTTCCCAAGGTCACTCCAAAAAGGGACGTGCAACTCTCCCGTTGCACTTGTAATTTTTTACATTTCTCTCTAAAAAAATGACACCCGTGTAAACACCCGAAGGAGTTTTTTAATCCTTTGCCTATTATGGACAAAACCCTCTCTCACTTTTGTCAAATTCATTTCGTAAACATAGTTTTGAGGAAAAATCAGCTCTATGTGTGGCATATATTTTGACTCTTGGAATGATTTTCTTAAAAATTATGGAGTATTGATGTTTATGAGTTGGTATGGATTCATACATATCGAAATGACCTCCCTTATGGCCTCCCTCTACTCATATGTCTCTTTTTTCCATATAAAACCCTAGCTTAGTGGAAGAGGAAAATAGGGTTTAAGTGCTTGTGAACAATATGATGACTCTGGGCACTCTTGGGAAAAAATGGTTAAAAAATGAAGTAGAGGTCAATGATAATGATGGATATGAGGTAAAAGTAGAGTAAAATTAGGCGGGATGGGTGGGATGTAAATACTAGTGCTAACAAAAGACATGGCCCCTCCCACTATGTGTGGAGCAAACACATGCTTGTGGCCCTCTTTGGTAGGTTTTAGGGCAATGGCTCAACTCTGAACAATACTAGCCCTATCACGCTCAGTAATATCATTTATGATAGGGTATTCAGCCTCAATGTGGGATGAAGATAATGGCGGTGAATTAGATGAATAGGGACTCGATATGATGATGGTGAATGTACGATGAGGCTAAGATGGAGGGATGGAAGTGGATGGTTGAGATGATGAAGGAAGATTTTGAGCATGCTAAGTAACAGGGATCTCTACAATATATGATGGGATATGAAGGTATCCCATGAAATTTTCTGAGCTCATTGAGATGGTAAGGGACAATAATTTTGATAAGGGATGATGATGGAAAATACTTTTCATTTGGTGTTCATACTCCCTTTCTGACGATGAATAAGCCACCTTTTCTACACTCCGAAAAAAGGTAGCGAGGTATATTGAGCATCCTTACCCTAGTGAAATGCATTAGGAGCTGAATGTGATAGGTATATCGAGTCTTGAGAATCTACCTTCACATGTAAATTTACTTCATGATTATCTTCATCATGGGTGAAAATCTGTATCGTGAGGTAGGAAAAAGGAAACATCCTCTTTTTCTCATTCTTGTACATGGGTTTTAAAAAGGGATCGAAAGTGCTGATTTTCCAAAATCACTCTTTTTTAACCACCTTTCCCAAGATTTTTGGATACTATGTGGTAGCTCAAATGATGGAAGTTCGAGTACATGAAATGTGAGACCATCTAGGGTAACACTAGTTGTTATGGAATTTAGATATGAAGAGCCTAGGTAACATGGAATGATGTTGAACCCTCGAATTTGTTCACATAAATCATAACAACCGAGCATGTTTGAAGCATGTCATTAGTCATTGGAGAAGCTCGAAGCTACATAACGTACTAATAGAGTTCATGTCTAATTATCCTTCCCCATTTATGTGGCCTCCTAGCCTATGTTTCCTCTTCCTCACTATGTGATACCTATTATATTCTCCTTCTACTTCCATGGTGTCTTTGTGTTCAAACCCTAGGGAAGTAGGGTGGTAATGCTGGAAGGTGAATTTGGTTATAGGATATGGAAAAGGGAATTTCATGGAAAAAATAGTGTTTAGGATGTGAGGAATTGGGAAGGGAAAAAGAGTGAAAGAGTGATGGGAATTTGGATAAGGAATTGGGATTTAGGAGCTTAGGTCAAAATAACACCTGTGTGGCTTAGGGTTTTGGGAATTAGTAGCTTAGGGATAGGGATTGAGAGGGATTATGATAATAGGGATTTGGGAATAAATTTTAATAATGTAGGGATGGTATTGAGTGTAAGGGAAATAGGATTTTGGGATGTTGGAACACCTAATCCTACATGGGTAGGGTGTGGAATATGAAAGTCACAATGGAGTTCAAGTGAGTAGGTGTGGAATATGAAAAGTCACAATGGAGTCCAAGTGACCTTGGAATATGAAACCAAGAGTCACACCATTGTACTATAAATGTACATCTTTGTATAATGGAAATAAGAAAGCCTCACGCTTATCTTTCATTGTGTGTTGATTCTCTTGTGTGTGTGTTCATCTTCCTCATACACCATGTGTGTGCTTCAACATGGTGTTTAACATGGTATCAGAGCGGGCGATTGCTGGCCCTGCTCCACTTTGAGTGAGCCATTTGTGTTTATGGCCTATGCATATCTGCAAAAATTGTTGGTTTTTTTGCAGCACTCAAGTGTTTGTAGCAGTGTTTTTGCTGCTATTCAGAGGTGTTTTGAAGAAGAGTAGCGTTGGCTTTGAGAAAGAGCAGCATTCAGTGATCCTGCAGCATTCAGAAATCTGCTTTGAAGAAGAAGAAGCATTCAGAATTTGTTTTAAAGAAGAGCAGCAGTGTTGATTGAAGAAGCGCATCTGAAGGTTTATTTTTTCTGCAATCTCTGCATTTTAAATTCCGCATTTAAAGAGCTGCTGGAAATTGTTTAAATTGAATTTCTGAAGAAGAAATTTCTGGGTTTTTACTGGAAATATTTCTGAGTTTTCATTGGAAGATTTCTAAGGTTCTGCAATTCTGCATTTTCCTGTTGCTGGGCTATTGGAAAATTTCTGAGTTCTATTGATAATCTCTACATTTTCTGCTGATGGATTTATTTCTGCTATACATTTGGAAAATTCACTGCTGAAGATTTCCTATCTCTACTCTCTGTTCTGCTGTTTTAAAAAAAATTAAAAAAATATATATTTCGCTGTTATTGGCCTTTCGGCCTTCCCCACATCTCTGCCCTTCAGCCTCCTCTCCCTGCACTCTGCACCATATAATATTCCCCTCACTTGGTAGCGCCCTCTACCTCACGGCCTTTTGGCCTTTCCACTCCACACTCTGAGCCCTCTACTACAGCGCTCCCTCTACAGCTCCACTCGTGCGCCCCCTCACCGCACCCTCTTCTTCCCAAACCTGACCACTCACCCAACGTTTGACTGCACACATACACTCAACGCCTCTCGACCCTCACGCTGCATACAAGACGTTATCTCTCCTCGCTCCCTCACCAGCGCTCTCCCCTCAGCGCTCTCTCACTTCACAACGCTCCCTATTCCCTCTCTACGCCTCCTGTATACACTCTGCGCCGGCTCATCCAAACTCTTACACAGCTCTGCGTTCAACCTTACGCCCTTACCTCCTGCCGTTCTCCTTGTTCCGGCTTATAAACGCCCTTTCCTACGGCATCGACCCCGCCCCATTCCACAATCTCCACACAATACAAACTCCGCCCTCTTCCCTACGCACAGCTACCAAACCCATATTGAAAACCGTCCTGCGAGCTCCATACTCCCTTGCGCTATCCGCCATAACAGTTTCGCTCTCACCACAAAATCCAGCATTACGCCGACCCCCCCGCCCTCACTTCCATACCTCGCCCACTTCCCACGCTAACTGTTCGACTGCATACGCCCTCACCAGCCACCCTCACATCTACGCCTCTTCCACGGCATTCAAGGCTCCACGGCCTTCAACATCACACCCGAACTCCATACGCCTACGCTCGAACTCTACACGCTCGACCCATCTCCCCACTGCTTGGCCGCCCCTCCTCAAATCTGCAGAGAAGATCCCCATATCCTAACGCTGGTCAATTTCACAAAGCTGCCCACAAAACTAATACTGCCTCTCCATTCAAAATTCCGCCCTCGGTTTTTACAACCCGCCTTCCATTTTTTATTAATTACATTCAATACAAACAGTTCCAATACCACCCAATTTTAAATGCACTCTTAAATTCCCGCCCATTCATTTTAATTCGTTCCCATTTGTGACTTTCACCTATTTCATTTTAAAATCTTTTAAAACCCCCATCCATTTTAATTCGTTTCCTACTCTCTATATTCTTTAAATTTTCCATTCTCCCATATATAAATACCACCCTACCTTTTAATTAAATCACCCCTTTTTCATTTTTAATAATCCTTTTTTAAAATTCCCCATTTTTTTTTAATTAATTTTTAATTAAAAAAAAAAAAAAAACAGCAGAGAGAGAGGAGATAGAGGAGAAAGAGAGATATGAACAGCAGAATTGAAGAAAATAACATATAAGTGAATGGACAGTATTGCAGATTTGACATTTAATGATTTGTGGCATATATAAGAGGGTGATTTTTTTGAAAATTTTACATGAGAAGACAAGTTTTCCATCATTGCAAAACAGCTCCTTGAAGAAGATTTCAGCTACTTTAAAGGCCCCTTGCACTAGTGTTTCAGCTGCACATATTTTGCAGAAATATTGTATTGAGTTGACATTGTATTGCTTCTTCATAATTGCAATCAGTAAATTTGAGTTGTTGGATTGTTGATTGCCCTCCATCATTTGAGGAGCACACTTTGTACTTTGAGAATTTCTTGAGTCATTTGTATTTCTTGTTGCATTGTAAACGGGTGCATTTTCGGTTGAAGCCGACACCCTTTCATTTTTGAGCCTAAGTTGTTGAAAATGGCCAAAATCAATGAGGCATTAGTGTTGTTGAGTGACCTCATTCATTCAAATGTTCATGATATGATAAAAATGAGCAAGGATGCTCTATGTAACATTCAGAGGTGTTTGCTAGATGCACAAGAGAAGATTGAGTTTTTGCAGTTGGAATCTCAGCTTCAGCAAGAAGAACTTCAGCAGAAGAGTCACCATTCTGAACCTGTTTCTGTTCAGAAGATTGAGAAAGACTCCCATCAGCAGCAAGTCAGCAAAGTTGCAGTTGATCCACATTCAGTTCCTTGTACTAGAGCAGCTTTACATGCAGATGCAGCAGTTCAACCTGCACTTCTCAAGCCCATCATCAGACCTTGGGAAGAGCTTGTCCACAACAAGCACAAAACTGGTCTTGGATATGACAAGGATGTGTCCTTTCATATTCCAAACTACACCAAGCCCATCAAATTTCAGAGTGCCGGATTCATGTATGACAGTTCACGTGCAGCTGTTCCAGATCCTGTTCCACTTCCACAACAGATTGAGAAATGCCAACACTGTGATCGAGTTGGCCATATGAAAGATCATTGTTTTGATCTTCATCCATGCAAGCATTGTGGTCGGCACACCCACTCTTCAGACAGATGCTTCAGACACAAGCCTCCTGCAAGAACCAAGATTCATCTTGGATGGATCGCTTCTTGGCAATGGGCATCAGCAGCCAAGAAGATGTTTACGACACATGTTAGAACTTGTTCTCAGATATTGAGCAAACTTGCAGTTGAGTTTTCGCCATCATCTCACCTTGTCCCTGACAGGGGGGAAAATGGTGGTCATGTACAAGCTTCGACGACAGATCAAGCGAGCCTGAGCCACAATCTCTCATTCCATGTTCAGAGTTGTAGCCAGCAGTTCAAGCGAGCCTGAGCCACAATTCGTCATTCCGGATTCGGAGATGTAGCCAGAGACACGGATGCCCATGAGCATACCTTCGGTTGGTGGATAACCTAAAACCATCATCTTTGGTTGGTGGATAACCTAAAACCATCATTTTCGGTTGGTGGATAACCTAAAACCATCATCTTTGGTTGGTGGATAGCCTAAAACCATCATTTTCGGTTGGTGGATAACCTAAAACCATCATCTTTGGTTGGTGGACAACCTAAAACCACCTCTTTTTTCCAACATTTCAAAGAGTTGATTCAGCCAAGTGCTGCCATGTATACTTTGCAGATTTGTATTACAACTCTTTTCTTGGACTCACACATACCCCTTCGGATTAAGGGGGGATGTTGGAACACGTAATCCTACATGGGTAGGTGTGGAATATGAAAAGTCACAATGGAATCCAAGTGACCTTGGAATATGAAACCAAGAGTCACACCATTGTACTATAAATGTACATCTTTGTATAATGGAAAATAAGAAAGCCTCACGCTTATCTTTCATTGTGTGTTGAGTCTCTTGTGTGTGTGTTTATCTTCCCCATACACCATGTGTGTGCTTCAACATGGTGTTTAACAATAACCACATACTTATCTCCAACAAATGCTATGTCCATGGCCCTCTGAAAGGTTGCACCTGCGTTCATAAGTCCAAATGGCATTCTTGCATACATGAAAGTACCCCAGGGGGTTGTGAAAGTTGTCTTTTTCTAATCTTCCTTATCTATTGTCGCCTTATTATACCCAGAGAATCCATCGACCATGGACATCCTATAAGCTCCTGTCACTTTTTGTCAGACGTAATCCATTTTAGGTAAAGGATAATTATCCTTTAGAGATGCTCTTTTCAGGTTCCTGAAGTCCACGCACAATCTTATCTCTCCATTTTCCTTCCTCACAAGAACCATATTAGAAGCCCAATCATAATATCTAAGAGGGACAATGATTTTTGCTTGGAGTAATTTCTTCACATCTTTTTCAATTGGAGCCAACAATAGTGGATTGATTTGTTTGAGCTTTTGTCTATGTAGTTTAAGTCCTTCCTTCAATGCGATCTTATGTTGTATTATGCCTTTATCATATGTTTTCAGGTCTTCATATGACCAAGCAAACACATCCATGTACTTCTTGAAAAGATCAATGTATCTTTCTTTATAATTTTTGGGAACACCTTTGAACAATTTCACCATTTTTGGTTCCTACTGAGTTCCCAAATTACAGTCTTCCATTTCTTCCTCTTGATGTGTTTTTTTTGTATCAACAAAAACATCATTAGAATCAAACAATCTTTCAAGAGGAAATAAACCTTTAGGAAACACATTATCTTTCAATTGAATAATCTTTTGATCACCTATTGATTGTTTGAAGTGTCTTACCTCTGCTTTCTGCTCTGTTTGTTCTTCTTCTTGATTTATCTCGGTATCTTCAAAATTTCCAATCATTGTCAAAAACTGATTTATCTGCTCATCATCTTCAAACACCTGCCAATGTTTCACATTGTCAAGGATAGAGGGCCTGTGTCTAATTTCTATCTCATACCTTAGCCTTGGATTAATTGGAGGCTTGAAGGTGCTGGCAACAACTGCTAATGAGTCAACCAATCTATTCTCCTCCCTTGGAATAAACTGAATATTAAAAGCTTCAAAATAGTTCTCTATCAAGTCCCAAACTTCATTTCTATATGATCTTAATCTTGGATGTTTGGTCTGACCATGGTTACTTGGGAGCGGGAGCGGGAGCGGGAGCACCATTTTCAAAAGCTCCCGGTCTGGAGCGTTTCAGGGAGCGTTTTTTTTTAAATATATATATTTTTTATATATTTTATATTTTGATGCATATATGTCAACAAAAGCATGTAGAATGATGAATTAGACATAAAAAACATAAAAACATAGATTGAACCATATAACATCAATCATCTAGAAATTATAATCTTCATCAACCACGCCCACAAGTTGGAAACATACAACATATTGACTCTTGAGTCTCACGAATAATCATCAATCTTAACATTTATCATCATTGATTCATTGATTTCAAATTTCAATATATAACATTTATCATCATTGATGTATATCATTTATCATCATTGATTCATTGATTTCAAAATTCAATATATAACATTTATCAACATTGATATATAACATTTATCATCATTGATTCATTGATTTCAAATTTCAATATATAACATTTATCATCATTGATATATATCATTTATCATCATTGATTCATTGATTTCAAAATTCAATATATAACATTTATCATCATTGATATATAACATTTATCATCATTGATTCATTGATCACCATATAACTTTCATGAAGCATAATCACCGAAAATCGAAATATACTAAATTCCCATCTGCTTAGCAATTTGAAGACTTATCATCAAATTGATTCCATTCAAAATCTTATAAGCAATTGGCATAAAATAAGCAACAAAATCAAACAATCCTCCATCATTAGGTTCATTCCTTATTAAATCCATCCAAAATACTATTGATTGCCTTTCCTTATTTGAATCTGTAATATCCCCAAAGGGAAATAACCAGTAATACACAGAAATATGCCAGACAGATATACAAAACGAAATGCTGGAACCAGATCATGGAACAAGTACACATAGAATGCCAGAACACTAAGCCATTTTATTAATCTGAGAATACATATATAGGAGTACAAGATAATCAGAATGAGTGCACCTATCCTTGCCCTAGGCAAGTGGGGACCCTCTCAGAACAAATGATGGCTGCAAATAGGGACAGCGTCCTAGCTGGCTGATGAAACTGCTATGAAGAACTGCTGCTGCAATGCACCGGAACTATGAGCTGGAAACTAGAAGATGGCTGATCTCAATCCTCCAGACAAACCCCAGAAAATGTGAAACTGATGCTCCACCACCAATCAAGCCCTCACCAGTGAAAACGCTGTCTCTGCTAGTGACAGCGCAGAAGACAGATGAAACGCTGGCAAGAAGGGGTGAATCCAACCACAAATCCTCCAGATGAGATGACCAACTCCTCAGGGCTGGAAACACTGAAAAACGCTGCCAAAACCCCACACAAAGACCCTGCTCATCAGACTGCCTCCCGACCGAATCTGCTGCCCTCTCTCGTCGTATTCGCCGGATCCGAAGTCCTCCCCATCCGATTCGCGTCCTATCTCCGCATCTCGCGCCTCCAGGGCTAGATCTACCGGATCCGTGTCCCCCGGCCCGTATCCGAGGCCTCTCCTACCCGGATCCGGCTGATCCGCGTCCTCTCTCGCCTGCATTCGCGTCCGATCTCTCCGCACCAAGGCCCCTTCCAGGGCTAGATCTCTCCAGATCTGCGTCCTCCTCCAAGGCTAGATCTGCTGCTATCTCTCCAGATCTGCGCAGTCTCAAGAAGGGGTATCTCCTCTGCCAAATCTCCACCAGAAACTACTGCAATTTACCACTGAAACTGAAGGATGATGCTCAGAAAATAACCTTACTAGGGCAGGCACTCGAAGTCCCCCGAAGCTAAGGGTGAGATCTCCGACTGGAGACACTCAGTTTGCACTAAACAGTGCTGCAGACCGACTAAACAACCGGCGTGCTGAAGTAGACAGAAGTCTAGCTCTCAATATCAATATCAAATCATCAATGCCAAAATGAGGTGAGAACCTCACCTTTTATAGTGCTAAACTCCCTCCAAAACCTTGACTGCGTCCTTCACCCTCCTTGGCCTGCGCAGTTAACCTTGGGTCAGCGTGAGGCCTCCCCTCATACTCATGTGGACCCCCAAGGCCCCCTCTCTAAGTTATAACGTCAATCAACTAGGAAAACACTTTATTTTATAAAGTGAGGTGACTAAAGTGAGGTGACCCCTCTTATTTCTCACTTTATTTATTATTTCTAGCTAAAGCGGCAAAATAAAGCAAAAATGAAATATTCCAATTAGCAAAGCTAATTGGGAATAATACAGTCTCCAAACAAAACGTTGTGACTCCTCAATGTTGAAGTGATGAATCTTGTAGATCCTCTCATCCTCCCAAAGTGGCATACTCCTCAAGCAGGTCCCCATCTCACAAGA
Source organism: Pinus albicaulis (assembly GCA_034641835.2). NCBI lineage: Eukaryota > Viridiplantae > Streptophyta > Pinopsida > Pinales > Pinaceae > Pinus > Pinus albicaulis. Next base: position 37,043 of record JAXQQM020070279.1, on the reverse strand, counting down.
ATTCTCACAGTCTTCTGCTCCATGATATGTTCTCTACCCTAATTATAATCGATAATAGCCGAATATCATTACACCGAATGCCCTCATCATGCTTAGCGTGGCCTCTCGGTATTTGTCACATGCGGCCGATTACCTTTTTCGAGGCATGATGAAAGATGTGTAGATCCGGGCGCCTTTGGGCAGCTCAACTCATACGCAACCTCGTCCTGCGTGGCCTGCCTTAACGGTCATAAAAGCGAGGCTTTGGCTTCTCAGCCCCCTTCTGCTTGAGCAAAGACTGTCGGTATGGTTGTAGCCGTAGGTAGACCAGGTCCCCTACCTCAAGGTGTCTCTCCACCCGACCCTTATCAGCATACAACTTCTGCTGATTCTGTGCTGTGGCTATGTTGTCCTTGAGAGCTCGGAGGATGTCTTGGCTCTCTTGGATCCATAACTTAGCTCGCGGAGCCCTGCTAATACCAAACATCATGTCCACAAAAGATAAGGAATGATATCCATACAAAGCATAGAAAGGTGTCATACCGATGGACATATGGTGCGTTGTGTTGTAGCAGTACTCGCCCAAATGTAGCCACTTCAGCCATGCCCGCTGCTGCCCACTGACGTAGTTACGCAGGTAGCCTTCCAGCCACTTGTTAACTATCTCCGTCTGCCCGTCCGTCTGAGGATGATAACTAGTGCTCGGTGTCAATTCGGTCCCCACTAGTCGGAAGAGCTCCTGCCAGAATCCGCCCATAAAGCGGCTGTCCCTGTCGCTGACAATGGTCTTGGGTAGACCATGCAATCTGAAAACCTCCCTGAAGAATAACTCCGCCACCTGTGCACCCGTGTGATGTGCTGAAATGGCAAAAAAGTGAGCATACTTCGTCAGCCGGTCAACTACCACGAAGATGCAATCCTTGCCCTGCACTGTGGGCAACCCTGTGATGAAGTCCATCGAAATGCTCTCCCACTTCCCCTCCGGAATGGGAAGAGGCTGCAACAACCCTGCAGGATGACTCATCTCTCCCTTGTTTCGCTGGCAAACCTCGCACTCCCTGACATGCTGGAGTACGTCCTCCTTGAGGCCTTTCCATGCAAATCTCTCCCGGATGGCCCTGTATGTCTTGGTGAACCCTTGATGGCCCGCCAATGGTGAATCGTGTGAAGCCTGGAGTATCTTCTTCTTGAGCTGAGATCCCTCAGTTAAGAAGATCCTGTCCCTGTAATAGATGACCTCATCGACCACCTTGTACCTGCTATCTGCTACCTGCCCATCCAGAACCTCGCATGCAAATCTATCTTTGGAGTACTCAACCAATAGTCGAGCCTTCCAGTCAGCGTCCAGGCTCATGAGTGATAACGTGGCCGGTATACGAGAAAGCGCATCAGCTACCACGTTATTCTTCCCCTTGAAATACTCTATGTCAAAGTCGTAGGCCTGGATCTTTCTGATCCACTTCTGCTGCCTCTCCTGCAATTGCTTCTGCTCCAGAAAGTACCTCAGGCTGTTATGATCTGTCCTCACTCTAAATCTGCCACCCACCAAGTACTTCCGGAATTTGGCCAATGTATGCATGATGGCCAGCATCTCCTTGTCGTATATGGGATATAGCCTCTCGTGTGGAAGGAGCTTCCGACTCTCGAAAGCAATCGGATGCCCATCCTGCATCAAAACTGCACCAATCCCCTCTCCTGATGCATCGCACTCTAGGACAAAGGGCTGCGTAAAATCTGGCAACGCTAATACGGGACAACTGCTCATCACCTCCTTGAGCTTGTCAAAAGCTCGTTGTGCTGTGTCCGACCAACTGAATGCCCCTTTCCTCGTCAGATCCGTGAGGGGTGCAGCAAGCTGAGAGAAGCCCTTGATGAACTTCCTGTAGTAGGTGCAGATACCAATAAACCCTCGAAGCTCCGTCACATTCCGTGGCTCTGTCCAGTCCCTGATAGCCTGGATTTTCTCCTCGTGGACTCTCACTCCGTCCACTCCTATAATGTGTCCTAGATACAGCATCTCCGTCAACCCAAACTCACACTTGGAGAGCTTGGCATAGAACTGCTGCTCCTCCAAAATGTGCAAGACCGTCTCAATATGCTGGAGATGCTCCTCCCAAGTCCTGCTGTATATAAGGATGTCATCAAAGAAAACCAGCACAAATTTCCTCAGATGATCCCTGAAAATGTGATTCATACAAGACTGGAAAGTAGCAGGTGCATTGGTCAACCCAAATGGCATGACCAGAAACTCAAAGTGCCCATAATGACACCTGAAAGCGGTCTTGGGAATGTCCTGTTCCCTCACGCGTATCTGATGGTACCCGAATCTCAAATCAATCTTTGAGAAGAACCGTGCTCCTCTCAACTCATCCATCAGCTCGTCGATCCTGGGAATGGGGTACCTGTTCTTCAGGGTCTTCTTGTTCAGAGCCCTGTAGTCAATGCACATGCGTAATGTGTCGTCCTTCTTCTTCACCAGCACTACTGAAGAAGCAAAAGGACTAGTGCTGGGCCGAATGTGACCAAGGGCCAGCAACTCCTGAATGGCTCGCTCGATCTCATCCCGATAGGCCTTGGGATGCCTATACGGTGTGGTAATCACGGCCTGTATCCCCTGCTCCAGCTCGATCGTGTGCTCAAACCCCCGGTCCGGTGGCTGCCCGGGTGGAATATCCCCAAAAACTACTGCATATCGGTCAAGAATAGACTGTAGATCAGGGTGTACTGTCCGCCCTGTATCCACTGCCTCTGAAGCCCGCAACTCTACTGCCCACTCTATATCTCCCTTGCGGAAAGTCGCCTCCATGCTGTGTGCCGACACTGTCTGGGGTGGGTATGTGTTCTGCCCTCGTATCTTCTCATGCTTCCCCGTCTTGGGATCGTCCCACTCCATCTCTAGGGCCTTCCAATCCGTCGTGACCTTCCCTAGAGTAATAAGCCACTGAACTCCCAATATCACGTTGGTGTCCGGAATGTCCACCACAAAGAAGTGATCAGTGAATGTATAATTGCCCATCGTCACTGATAATTCTGGTACATATCGAGCACATGCCATGGTCTGATCTCCTGGTACCAAAACAGAAAACCCATCAAAGCCCTCCGTCGGTATGCCTCTCCGCTCAACCATCTGGGCATCAATGAAGTTGTGGGTGGCCCCACTATCGACTAAGACTGAAACCCGCTGTCCCCGCACTGTTCCCCGTACGCGCAGAGTCAAATACTTGGGAACTCCTCGCAATGCTGCTAGAGCTCCCCCAGTGGGTGCAAATGATGCCCCACCTGTCGCGGGTGGTGGAGGTGGTAAGGTACTCTGTGCCGCATAACAACCTCCTGCCTCCTCATCATCCCCTTCATCCTCTTCTCCGCTGCTCTCGGAGAAGACCTCTATGAAATGTGCCTTCCCTGCCGCACATTTGTGTCCCGGTGCCCATGGCTCCTGGCAAGTGAAGCACAATCGCTTCCGCCTCAGCTCTCTCCTGGCCTCATCATCAATCTGCCCTCGTCCCGGATTCGCCTTGGGAGGCGGAGCCCTCGTGTCCTTACCCTTGGGCTGGAAAGCCTGTCTCTGGGGATAAGGTGGTCGAGTCCTGGGCAAGACATCCTGTAAGTCTCGAGTCCTACTGATGGCATCCTGTAGTGTAGCCGGTTTGTTTGACCGGACTAGACCACGAAGTGGCTCTGACAGTCCCTCCACAAACATATAAACCATCCGGGCTGCCGATAAGTCAGGTACCATCACTGAAACCCTCAAGAAATCTAAAATGTATGCCTCTGCACTCCCAGTCTGTTTGAGCTTGGTCAGCTCAACAAAATGCTGCTCCGGATCCCTTCTGTCAAAACGCTCTACCACCCTCCTGGTAAACTCGGCATATGTCGTCACTGTGGAATGCCCGAGTGTCGCCATCCCATGAAACCACCAGTCCTGAGCCTCACCCTCTAAATGCAATGTAGCCACCTTAATGGCCTCCGTCTCCGACATCTGGTTAAGCTGGAAATGGATGTCCAGCTTCTCCACCCAGGACTTTGCCGAATTGTTTGATGAACCATCAAACGTAGGCAAATGGAATCTACTAGCCGCGCGGTGGTCATCACGGTGGTGTCCGTGCCCCCTGTGCTGGTGCTGATCACGGGGTTTGATGCCATACTGAATATGGAGATAGCGCTCGAAGGGGAGAGAATCCATGAATGCCTGTCCGAAAGCCTGCCACTCTGCAAAAGCGGCCGCCCATCGAGCTGGACTCAACTCTCTCGGTGCTGTCGACCCCTCGTCCTCTACCAGGAAGGTAGGCATGGTAGGTCGTGTGGGTGCTGGATTATCCCTCTGTGCACCTCCCCGTACTCCTGTCCCTGTGTCTTCTGGCAAGAATGTGGGCATAGTGGATCGCGCGGGTACCTGAGTCGTCACAATGGGAATAGCATCGTGCACTGGTACGTGGCGAGACATACCAGGTCCCTCACCGATCTGAAGAACTCTAGGGAGTTCTTTCTGACTGATCTCCATGGCCACGAGTCTCTGTGACATCTCCTGCATGTGATGGAGAATCTCTCTAAACCTCACATCATCACCTGCCATTGGATTACGCTGTTCTGGGCCCTTCTCAGGCTGCTCTGCCTCTGAATCTGTCTCGGGTGGTTCCTGATCAGAATCACTTCCCCAGAGAAACTTCCACCACTATCGGCTTCCTGGCAGTCCATCACGGTAAATGTGGGTTATCCAGCTCAGCAGGTACTGTACACGAGCAGGCCGGATCTGTGCTCGATACCCTTTATGTGGCATATCACAAGGAAATAACCGATGTCTGAAGCTGTGCAGACGGACTCACAAAAGCGAAATGTTGGGAACCGGATCATGGAACAAGTGCACATAGAATGCCAAAAAACTGAGCCATTTTATTAATCTGAAAGTACATAGAGAGGAGTACAAGAAAATCAGAATGAGTGCACCTATCCTTGCCCTAGGCAAGTGGAGACCCTCTCAGACAAACAATGGCTGCAAATAAGGACAGCGTCCTAGCTGGCTGAAGAAGAGCTGCTGCTGAATGCAATAGAGCTACAAACTGAAGACTAGAAGATGGCTGATCTCAGCCACTCGGACAAACGATTAGGTTGTGGCGATGCTCCACACAAAAAAGAAGCCCTCTACAGTGAAAACGCTGTCTGCTAAGTGACGGCGCGGAAGGCAGAGATGAAACGGCACAGCAAGAAGGGTGAATCCAACCACAAGTCCTCAGGATGAGATGACCAACTCTCTACATTTGGCTCTTGCAGCACATGAAACCACACACAAAAGTGCACTCGCTGGATAGTCCTCCACAGAGCTGAATCTGCGTCCTCCCTGACTGAATCTGCGTCCTCTCTGCCCAGATCTGCTGGATCTGAGTCCTCCCTATCCAGATCTGCGTCCTATCTCTCCAGATCTGCGTCCTCCAGGGCTAGATCTACTGGATCTGTGTCCCCCCTGTCCAGATCTGAGGCTCTCCTACCTGGATCTGCTGGATCTGCGTCCTCTCTGCCCAGATCTGCGTCCGATCTCTCCAGATCTGCGTCCTCCAGGGCTAGATCTGCTGGATCTGCGTCCTCTCAAGAAGGGGGTATCTCCTCTGCCAAATCTCCACCAGAACTACTGCAAATTACCACTGAAACTGAAGGATGATGCTCAGAAAATAACCTTACCAGGGCAGGCACTCGAAGTCCCCCGAGGCTAAGGGTGAGATCTCCGACCGAAGACACTCAGTTTGCACTAAACAGTGCTGCAGACCGACTAAACAACCGGCGTGCTGAAGTAGACAGAAGTCTAGCTCTCAATATCAATATCAAATCATCAATGCCAAAATGAGGTGAGAACCCCACCTTTTATAGTGCTAAACTCCCTCCAAAACCTTGACTGCGTCCTTCACTCTCCTTGGCCTGCGCAGTTAACCTTGGGTCAGCCTGATGCCTCCCCCTCATACTCATGTGGACCCCCAAGGCCCCCTCTCTAAGTTACAACGTCAATCAACTAGGAAAAACACTTTATTTTATAAAGTGAGGTGACTAAAGTGAGGTGACCCCTCTTATTTCTCACTTTATTTATTATTTCTAGCTAAAGCGGCAAAATTAAACAAAAATGAAATATTCCAATTAGCAAAGCTAATTGGGAATATTACAGAATCTACAATATTCAACCCCAAATGTATAAATTCTTCTACATTTTGATATAAAAGCAAATAGGTAATCAGGGAGGGAAATCGGAAAGACCCAGTGAGGGACAGGCTCATAAGCTGAGAATTAATGTTCTCTTGCCAATAGGAAGGGATGTCCAGCACCACATTAGGCTTCATCATTGAAGAAAGTAATCCAAGCACCGACCTGTCAATTCGAGCAGCATCCTCCTTCCCAAGTATTTTTGACAAAAATTGCAGTACAGGCTTGACCTCTACATCGAAGATCTCCAAGGGAAACTCTTTATCATCTGGAGAGAAACATCTTGCTTCTGGTTTTAGAAAGAATACCACCTATGTGAAATCTTGCCCTGCAAGACTGTAATAGAACGCCATCAATGATTCTTTAGTAAAACTGACATAAGACTCTGACTCAGGATAACAGAAGGCTTGACGGATGAACAAAGACGTGACTTGAAGAACACTTTCTCCCAAATGATTCATCACAAAGCATTTGCTAGGGTACAATGCTGATACTAGCCAATGTATAAATTTCGGAAAAATTTGGGTTTTCGGAACACATACAGACATAACACCAGACCTAACCATGGCTAAGTAAACAGGAGAGTTTCGCTCATTGAGTAAGATTTGTTGATAAAGAGGCAAGTGCTCGACTGTGCAAAGGGTATCCTTAACATCATGTTCTGTATCCATAAGCGGAATGTGGTTGGAAGAGCTGGAGAGGGATAATTGTTTGGCCATAATTTTACTCAGGGTGGCGACTGTGCAAACTTAGAGGTGAGAGGTTGGATGACTCAGACGACTCTGGACAACTAGGACTGAAAACTGGCAAGTGAAAGAACGGGGTTTAGAAACATACTTTATAGATGGAGCGGGGGTTTGGAAACAAATGTGAATTAAATGCATGACTTGACGCACAACGGACATATGACGTGAATGATGGACTGGCTCGCTTACTAACGGGATCTGGCTCGCTTGTTGGTGACATTGATTGCTTGCGTCACTACAGGAACACTCTGTGGTACGACAGACTCATCGGAGGTCTGCCTCCGCAGTGATCATGAACCGTCGATCACAGTGAATGAGCTCTCGATAGGGTCAACTGCGGAGGCACCCTCAGCACTATACCCTGGGCTATTTGTGCCCGCAGGTTTCCTCTGATCGAGATCAACTGTATTTATTTTAAATCCCGATCGGTGAGTTACACGACAGTTAACTCGATGGTCGGACCCACCTTCACATCTTCGCACATAATGTTAATACACCACCATATAAATCAAAAATTCTTTTTTCGGCATACAAAATTTTTACATTTGTTCATTTTCTAACATATATTCTTTTTTTTTTTTTGAGAAGTATTTCAAAAGTAAATGTAAATGAGCCACAACAGGTCCTTTGCGCTGCTGATGCTCAACTGCTGCCCTTCATCCATTGCGTCGCTGCTTTCTGTACTGTTTCCCATTACACTGCCACTGCCTCATCTGTACTGCAACTCCCTCTCAAATTGCTGCATCATGCTGCCTATAGCACTGCCACTGTTAACTACTGCACTGCAACTCAATTGCTGAGAAGTAAACAACTGAAGGACATCACCCAACAACTGACAGACAAGTCAGTCTGGCTTCATCTCATCATTGAAGCACCCTCTGCTGCTACTCTGCACTGTGTAAGCACTGCCCCTCTGCGTTGCTGAAGTCCCATCAGCCTTTGCACTGCACTACTCCAATCTTCAATGTTCAAGCACTTCCTTGTGCCTCTCCATGATCCTCTGCATCCACTGACTCCAGTCATCTTGCTACTGTCTTTAATGGCTCCCGTAGCTCGTATGTGATCCAAGAGTTTGGGCACCTTAAGGATCCTTTCGCCACCGCTATCCGTAGATCAATCTACAGATCTATGTCGCCCCACGTCTTCTCTCGAGGCACATGAGCACTCATGGCCACATCATCATCGCTGTCGTCATCCCCTTTCGCTGCTACTGCCTTTAAGCCAGAATCTTCCTTGCCCTTCTTCTTAGGACAAGTATTGGCGAAGTGTCACAATTTGCCACATCTGAAGCACCGGACCTTGGAAAGGTCCTTCTTCTTCTTCCCTTATTGCCTCTGTCCCTTAGATGCTAGAGCTGCATCTTCCTCCTCCTCTTTCTTAAGCTTGACTCATTCGCTGTTGAATTCCCTCTTGGTTATTCTCCTGATCCCCTCCTGTCGAAGGATTGCCCACATGTCCCCCGAGTTTGGAAGTTATGCTCTGCCCAAAATGCTTTGGATAAAGGTCTCCCACTCATCGGTGACTGTATTCAGGGCATTCCTCACCATGAGTCCATCATCTGGAGTTGCACCCATGGCAATCAGCTGGTCTCGGATAGTCTGCAATCTAAAGAGGAAAGGATCAATCTCCTCTCGCTTGTGCATCTGGAACATCCGCATTTGATTCTCCAAAAGCATCTTCCTCTGGACGAAGCTATCTTGATACAATGTGGTTAATGTCGTCCACACCTCATTTGTCGTCTTCTTCTCGGCAATATGCGGAACCTCGCGAACTTTCACTCCATCCATGATTAAGCGTTTAGCCCATGCCTGATTTTCATTAAACTTCTTTAAAGCATCAACATCGGTCGGCATAGCCAGGACGTTCTCGGCATGGTCTCTAATGCCATATTCCTCAAGGACTGTCAGGATTCTGGCTTTCCAGATGGAAAAGTTAGACACACCGTCTAACCTATCCTGATCTCTCAGTCCATACGGGGCCATCTCTGCTCAAACTGTCGAAGCAAGTGCTCTTCTACCTTCTACTGCTGCTACACCCAGCAAAAGACCGGATCTGGGTTTCTTGGCGATAGAAACCCTCTAGAGAATGTGCTCCCTCTAACAAATGATTTCCCTCCCGAAAATCCTTCACCAATTCTGTCGAATCAGCTCTCTATGATCACTCCACTTGATCGAATCTTAGATTTCTTGGCTAGAAAATCTGCTGAGGAACTGTTTCCCCTTACTTTGTCAACCCTTCTAGGCACTGTTCTGCACCAACAGAAACAATGTCCCACCAACAACTTCGAAGATCAAAAAACTGCACTTCCAGCCACGACAACCGGCACGGTGTCACTCCCTCTTGGACGGTGTCACCCTCTTGGGCCTGCGTCAGCTCAACGTGAGCTTGACAGGCTCTGTGTCACCCTTCTGGGCCTGCATCAGCATCTGCGTCACCCCTGCAGGGCCTCTACGTTGTCCCTCTAGTCTTGCGCCGCCTCTTTCTGAATATGTGCAGCTTCAGCTGCCCTTCTGCAGCAAAAAAAATCTTCAACCGTATGCTAATGGCTTCAGCTTGATCTGCAATCGCTCTAATACCATGTGAAAATTTCTGAATATAGAAACACTACTGCAGTATCTTGATTTACTTCTCCTACTTGTTTGATTTAATTAACAAGTTATTTTCTGAAATATTCAATAAAATATCAAAGTAAACACAACTGCAGCCTACACATACATATAGATCATTTACTGAAGCATAACGCACACATGACAAAGGACAGTACTTTTTGGACAATGTCCCCGGAAAAACCCAATGCGGGAAAACCAGTGCAACAACTCTTAGAGGGTTTGTTTATTAAGAAAAATATCTGAATACAATCAAGGGCACCAGTAATGGTTTGCCCAACAGAGAATTCACGACAGATGTACCTATCACTCAGAGATAGAAAATATGGTTGATTCTGTTGAGGAAGCAATCCTCTGAAAACACTGAATAGGAGCCTCTGCGCAGCACAGGCTGCCCCTGCGTCACCCTTTTGTGCTCAGCGCTACCTTTGCGTCACCCTGAAGGCCCTATGTCTACCTCTGCATGAGCCTGGCTGAGCTACGTCACTCCTACTGGTCTCTATGGCGCCTGGTATGGATCTGCCTCTCTGCCTTTGTATTCTCGGCCTCGGATCAGAATAATCCCTCGCCGATCTGCCCCTCACAAGCACTGCAAGCTCACTCGAAACTTCTCAGCAAACTGCGTCCCAAAATTTCGACTTAGCTCAAGTGCTACCACTCTGTGTGTCTTCTCCAACTGACCCCAAGCCCTTCTTTAATACTTTTCTCGTTGAACAATTAACAACCGTGATCTAATCTCTAATCAACTGCTAAGATTAGACAAGACTTGATCCATGTTACTTAGAACATTCTCACCCACATGTTTAAATTAATTCTCTTTAATTATTTAATTTCCCTAAGTTAGACTTAGATTCTCCATTAAAATAATTAATTTTTGGAATAACTTAGGCTCTTGGTGGAATTTCAACAAACGATTTGTGGGTCTTGGAGATCTCATGTGTTCTAGCCCCTCCACAAAGTTTCAAAGCTAGAGCACATCCGACGCTACCCAAAATCTCAACATTGCGTTGTCTCCTCTGCTGCTCTGCGTCCCTCCTCCTCAGTCTCTGATTGCTGCTAATACCCTCCTCTTCCTTCACCCTGCAACTCTCTCTCTGAAATCGAACTCTTCTCCTGGAGTATCGACTTCCCTCGGGTTACTAAGTATTTGCCCGATGTATCTCCAACTGACCCACAAGTGTTCATTTATACTTTTCCTGTTGATAAATCAACAACCATGATCTAATCCTCAATCAACGACGAAGATTAAATCAGACTTTATCCTCGTCACTTAGAAGCTTCTCACCCACATTTAAATTAATTCACTTTAATTATTTTAATTTCCTAAGTTTTAACTTATGCTCCGTTAAAAATAATTAATTATTTGAATAACTTTCATTCCGGGCATAATTTCTCTAAATGATTTTTGGGTCTTGGAGATCTCATGTGTTCTAGCCCCTCCACAAAATTTCGAAGCTAGAGCACATCCGATGCTACCCAAAAATCAACACCAAGCAGATCTAAAAGGAGTCAAAAATTACTCCCTCCAAAATTATTTCCCAACTTTCCATTAATGACGTTCTTTTGTTTGATGCAGGCTTACTTGAACTCAAAAAGATTAGGGATTTATATTGTTGTACTACAAGCATGGAAGTTACCATGACTAAATCAAGCATTCTTTGCAATTTCCCTCAAGAAGATTTGCAGTTTCAATTCGATAGTTTTCTCCGTTTCTCTCCTTTAAGCATTGATGTTGGTTTAAAGTACTTTGGTTTTGTATCGAAGTCGAGCACCTATTCCTTTAAGAACTAGATGTGGCTATTTAAAAATATTAAAGCATGCATTTCAATATGGGTGTTGTAACCCACCAAAAGTGGATAACCCATCGGAGAAAAAATTTATCCTTATTTGACAGCCATGTAACCAAAAGCCCCATCATGGTCAGCACATAAAAATATTCCAGAGTTATCCACCTACTACTCCAGCCAGATCTCTCTCCACCCAACATTTCTTCTTGAAGGATGGTGATCATCTCTCAGCAGGTACTTGTTGTTGAGATTTTGTGTATTTGGGGTAGCATCATTTGTGCTCTAGATCCCAAATTTTGAGGAAGGACTAGAGTTCACCTGATCTACAAGACACAGAAATGGATTTGGGAAATTTCATCTGGTTTAGGAGATATTAAATTAATTAATTATTTTAATGTATTTCCTAAGTTAAAACTTAGGAAAATAAAATAATTAAAGTGAATTTAATTAAACATGTGATGAAATTGTCTTAAGTCACACGGATCAAGTTTTCCTTTAATCTTAGCCATTGATTAAAGATCTAATCTTGGCCGTTGATTTGTCAACAAGAAAAGTATAAAGGAAAGGCTTGGGGTCATTTGTAAAACACACAGAGGCAGAGCACTGAAGCTAAGCTGAGATTCTAGGGCGGAGTTGCTAAGAATTCTCAAGTGTTTCAGTTGCAGAGAGGGGAATTTAGACCAAGGGGATGATCTGATCCCGGGGTCTAGAATACACAAGAAGCAGAGAAGAGATCAGGAAAGACAGTGCAGAGGAAGGCAGCAGCAGACGACAGCAGCAGCAGCAGCAGCAGCAACAAGGACAACGTGATTTTCAGGAAACCCTTCAGGGGTTACACAAAGACCCTTAGGGGCAACGTAGTGATTGCGTCACCCAGTCTGGGGTAACGCAGTCCCTTCTTGTGGCAACGCCGAGCATTAGGAGGCCATCCAAGTCTGACTGAGAGCCCAGTGGGGGCTTCAGAGGTTGACGCAGTGTCTTTCAGGGGCAGATCTGGGGTTTCTAGGCCTAGATCTGGCTGAATTTTGTAAATCTCGTTTGAGGGTGTGGATCAATCAGTATTGTGGTCTTAGATCAGCCAAGTGCTGCAGATCTAGATTTTTCTCTGTAGGATTTTCCAGATCTGGAACCCAGAGATGTGTATTCAGAAATATTCTTAATAATAGAGCCCTCTAGCAGCCAGAGACCGGTTTTCCCACCTTGGGTTTTTCCGGGGACAGTTTGTCCAGAAATAACTATGTCACTTTGTCTATGTGTGCATGTGCTTATTCTAGATCTGAATTGGTAGAGATATGTTATGTGTTTTTCTTTGATGTTAACTTGAATTTATTCAGTTGATAACTTGTATAAGTAGGAGAAGCTTAACTGGATTAACATAAACAATTTCTGCATAAGAATTAAGATTCATAAATTTCTACATGGTATCAGAGCAATTGCAGATCTAGAAGGGTCACCAGCTGAAGAATCTGAAGGATCTAGCTGTAGAAAGCAGCTGGAAAGGCAGCAGAGAAGAAAATCTGAAGGAACAGCCAGCTTTCAGGAGCAGATTCACGCAGAGGGAAGGGTGATGTTGTCCAGCGCTTTGTCCTAGCAAGCCCACGCAATTGCTACGCAGAGGCAACTCAGAAACAACGTTGGTTGGGTCTGAAGCCAGTTAGTATGATTCAGATCTAAATCTGTCAGATCCAGAAAAATTCTGCAGAAAATTTGCAGAAATTCAAAAGCGCTGGTGGGGCGTCTCTCAAGCGCTGGATGGTGCCCTTGTATAGGTGACAATGGGAAGAGATCGCCTTCCGTAGAGCTTGCCAAAGAAACTTGTACCTAGTCAGATCAAAGAAGAAGTCAATCAGAAGTTGATTTGGTAGATTTCTACGGGGGAAATCATGTCGTAGGGAGCGTAGGAAGTTCCTGGGCTCGAAAAGGACCCTAGATCCAAGATCTCTAACATAGAGAAAGAGGAGCTCCAACACACTCTAAGGCATGTCTTCATGGACTACGTATCGTGATAGTTGTAGGGCTTCAAACTTTTCGGTATGGAAAGCTAGGATCCCCATCACAGAGGCATATGGTCTACAGAGACGAAAGAAAAGGCAGTCCCCGGCCACACCGACAGAGCGTGGAACCTCATGTACATAGAGAAGTCAAGTAAGAAAGCATACCGATAATGGACAGTATCAAGGACCATATTTTACCACACATAGCTAAGAAGAAGACAGCTAATGAGATGTGGAAGGCCTTGACTTCCCTATATGAGGGAAAATCAATCCAAAAAAAGATGTTGGAGGCCCAAATGAGGTCATTCATGATGACCAAGGGAGAAGACATCGAGCACTTCCTCTTCAGATTGCAGTCAATCAGGGATCAGCTGACTGCAACGGGTGCAACCGTAGATGATGCAGTGATAGTCAGATCGCCCTCAATGCAATCACTCTGGACAGAGGGAAACCTTTGTCCAAAGTATCTTGGGCAGAGCAGACCTCCCAGATTGGGACAGCTTGTGGTCAATCCTGTGACAAGAAGAACTATGAAGGTTCACCAAGAAGCAACACAACCCCTGCATTGAGCAAGGTTAAGAAGGAAGAGGAGGAAGATGCAGCCTTGGCATCGAAGAAGCAGTCGAAGAAGAAGAAGGATCTTTCTAAGATCAAGTGCTTTCAGTGTGGCGAAATGGGACATTTTGCTAACCATTGTCCAGAAAGGAAGAAGGACAAGGAAGCATCTTCTTCCAAAGCAACGATGGCAGATGATGGGTCCAGAGATGTAGCCATGAGTGCTCATGAACCACGGAGGTGGGGTGACATGGACATGTAGAGGAGCTACATGGAAGAGAGGCGGGATCCTTGAGTAGCTCATCTCTTGGATCAACAAGCGAGCTACGACAACCTTAAGACAGTAGCGGGACAAGTGGAGCATTGGTTGCATAGATCACAGATGAAGCAGAGGCAGAGGCAGATCTGGAGGATGGGAGGAGCAGCGCAGAGCATAGCAACAGCAGCGTAGAAGCAGTAGCAGCGCAGAGGCTGATGTGACTTCAGCAACGCAGTGCAGTACTGCTTATGCAGTGCAGAGCTGCAGCAACGCAGAGAGCTTCAGAGGGATAGTGTAGTGATTTCAGCACAAGGAGCTGATGTGACTTCAGTAGTGCAGAGGGAGTCTGATTATGCTAGCAGAGTTGTAGCTGTGTATCGTTCTTTAGATGCCATCACAGATCTATAGCCTATGGAATTTCAGTGATGAGGATGCAGCCCATCTGACTTGTCTGTCAAAGATTGGGCAAGAGATTCAGTTGTTACTCTCAACAACTGAAATTGCAGTGCAACAGATCAACAGTGGCAGTGCTATGAGCAACACAGATGTAGCATATTGAGAGGGAGCTGCAGTACAGTGGTTGTAGTGGCAATGGCAGAGTCATGGGCAGCAGTACAGAATGGCAGCAACAGTGCAGAGTTGAGTGGCAAGAGGCCAAGCTTCAAGCAAAGACGTAACCAAAGGCTCAAAATCCTGTATCTATAAGTGAAATGTATTGCTAGAGCACACCCTTGATGCTAAGAGGAGTGTTGAGATTTTGTGTATTTGGGGTAGCATAAGTTGTGCTCTAGGTCTCAAAGTTTTGAGGAAGGACCAGAGTTCACCTGATCTACAAGACCCACAAATGGATTTGGGAAATTTCATCTGGTTTAGGAAATATTAAATTAATTAATTATTTTAATGTATTTCCTAAATTAAAACTTAGGAAAATAAAATAATTAAAGTGAATTTAATTAAAACTTGTGATGAAATTATCTTAAGTCACACAGATCAAGCTTTCTTTGAATCTTAGCCATTGATTAAATATTTAATATTGGTCGTTGATTTTTCAACGATAAAAGTATAAAGGAAAGGCTTGGAGTCATTTGTAAGACACACAGAGGTAGAGCACTAAAGCTGAGATGAGATTCTAGGGTGGGGTTGCTAAGAATTCTCAAGTGTTTCAGTTGTAGAGAGGGGAATTTAGACCAAGGGGAAGATCTAATCCTGGGTCTAGAATACACAAGAAGCAGAGAAGAGATTTTGGGAAAGATGTCGCAGAGGAAGACAACAGACGGCAAGAAACAACAAATAGTGAGATTGTGAGCAAAGAAGGACAATGTGATTTTCATGAAACCCTTCAAAGGTTAATGCGCAGAGACCTCTTACGGCAACGAGGACTGCTGGCCACCCGGGCCTCGGGGGTAACGCAATCCCTTCCAAAGCAAGGGGCCACGAGCATTTTGGAGGCCATCCAAGTCCGACGCAAGAGCCCAAATGCTGGCTTCCAAAGGCCGACGCAATGTTTCTTCGGGCGTATCCGGGGATTCTAGGCCTAGATCTGGTTGAGTTTTGTAAATCCCGTTTAAGGGTGTGGATCAGTCTCTATTGTTGGTCTTAGATCAGCCAGGTGCTGCAGATCTAGATTTTTCTCCGTAGGGTTTTCCAAATCTGGAACCCTGAGTTGTGTGTTCAGAAATATTCTTAATAATAGAGCCCCCCAGCAGCCAAAGACCGATTTTCCCACATTGGGTTTTTCCGGGGACAGTTTGTCCAGATATAACTGTCACTTTGTCTATGTGTGCATGTGCTTATTCTAGATCTGAATTGGTAGAGATCTGTTATGTGTTTTTCTTTGATGTTAACTTGAATTTATTCAGTTGATAACTTGTATAAGTAGGAGAAGCTTAACCGGATTTACAGAAATAATTTCTGCATAAGAATCAAGATTTAGAAATTTCTACACTCTTAATGTTATGGGCATATTGATATGGATCACAGGGAAAATTAGATGATTGACCGATCTTTATTATATCTTTGCTCCCACACTTCATTTGGGAGGTTAGTCTTTGACTGTAGTCAAATGGGGCCTTCTTTGAGGCCTTAAGGTTTAGGAAGGGCACTACTAGGGAGGAACTGATTGATATAGTGTGTCCAAGGTAATTCATACTTACCACATTCCATATCTCCCAAATATCCATCTTTATTGTTCAAGTATGTAGTCATTGGTCATTGGGGTTGGCACCCTATATCCACATCCTTGAGTTAGGGTCTGAAATCTTGGTCCCAAAGGTTAATGCAACTAACAGAATATTAAAAGCATATAAAGCCTCAATGCAAGAAAATGCATCACGCAAAATATGGCTAGGACAGTATTTAGCACGTAGGAAAAAGCCTAAAATGAGCCCTAACCCCCTCATTAGCGATCACCTAGTTCCTCAAGCATTCAATGATTCATCTCAAATAAAGGAATTCTTGAATGCTACAATTAAAGGGGTATTGGAAAAACATAAAACAATCTTGGGCTCCCTAGAAATGCACCAAATAAAGGCAAATCATTAAAGTAAAAGCTGCACTAGAGGGGTGGGAAAAAGTGGCCAACGAAAGGGGTAACTCATGCCACCACAATTGATCCCTCCTTACATTATTACGCTTAAGATGTTGAACACTCATCAGTTAGTCTAATGAGTATGCCACCTTCCTTGAAGTCTCTCCACTCCATGACCATTATTATCATAAACACGTACGCATTGATAGGCTAACCTGGGACATGTCATTCCCCTTGGGAGCTGGAAACACCTAATGGGGGTATTGACCTAATCATCCCTCCTTTAGAGGCCTCCAAAGCACTCCAATTCTCCAACGCCTCTCCTAGGCCATGTGCTCCTTCAAGTCCTCTTCGTCTATATTATCACCATCACAACCCCAACAATCCCAAGTCAACTCCAAGACTCTATGTAAGCATCCAAACAACCCAATAGTGTATAGGGCTCAATACCCTCCTTTGGAATGCCAAATGCTCCTCCTCCAATGCACAGTGTTTTCCAAGCAACCTCTCCATATGGTCTGCATGTAGAATATCTCCAAGTTGTGTGAAGATCTCAAATGCTCCAAGCAAGAATGTCATTCAAGCATCCATATGAAGTCTAGCAACTAGTTAGTAAGCCACCTCCAATGTGCTAGTCCATCAGAAATCAATCAATGGATAACCATACACTATGCACTCGATAACTCACAAAGCACCCTAAAAAATGGTGTGACAATTTCGCAATAACTTCGAAAGCTAACACAACCTAAAAGAACGCTATTTTTCCATTGAGCAATTGTTTTCACGATCTTTAAATGATACGATAAAATCTATTTTGGCAGAAGATAAAAAGCTAATGAAGCATGTTAAAAAAGTGCTCTCCACCCATAAAATATATTTGTTACTAGAAATTGCATGGACTAAAAACAAGGAAACAAATATCTTCATAATATTTAGATATCATAACATCTCTTTTGGCTGAAAATGAAATGTCAAATGAATGAGATTCAAAAAAATCTCTCCATCTAGAAAAAAAATATTTACTAAAAATTGAATGGACAAAAAACAAGGAAACAAATAGTAAAGAAGATTTGGAGTGCTTTTATTGTAAAATAACAAGTCACATAGCATGGAATTGTAAAGTTCGAGCCAATGATCTTCTAAAAGGAAAGGTGAAAGAGAAAGGAAAACAAAATATAGATCTAACAAAGAAAAACCTTACAATTGAAAAATCATCTGAGACTGACTATGAACTAAGAAGTGTGACAATGGACTGGAGTAGGATCACTTGTTTTGAGTGGTTGAATCCTTGATACAAGAGGGAATCAAGAAAAGGTTTGATTCACCATAGATAATTGTCCCGTTGGACATTGGATAAACCAACACTCCCTGTGTGTTTCGTGACATGGACTAACCGCCTCTCGTGGATCCTTATCTTTGGCGATGCGATTGTTGACTAACACCTGCGGGTTTTGGTCTAATGACAATCGTGATTCCCAACAAGTGCTATCAGAGCATAGGTCACGAGTTCAATACACACCCAACTCGCGTTGGGGGGAGATTGTTGGACATTAGATAAACCTACACTCCCCATGTGTTTCGTGACATGGACTAACCGCCTCTCGTGGATTCTTATCTCTAGCGATGCGGTCGTTGACTAACACCTGCGGGTTTTGGTCTAATGACAATCGTGATTCCCAACATGTCCAACTATCAGGAATTTCAATAATTTGAGTTTGTAAATGTTAGAAACTCGGGAATGTAGAAAAATTGGAAATTAGAGAATTCTACCCTAACTAGGGTGATGAAACAACATGATGTATGTACAAGATTCCAGATCTATACAAGAGATAAGTTTTTTTTTCGAAGAAAAAGATGCGTAATTCTTTCATTATAATGAAAAAAGTTACATATTGGATATACATTGTCCAGTGTATTTTGTATTGAGAAACATAGGATAATATCCTCATATGAGCAGATATGAGTCTGACAATTGGTTGGAAAATATAAAAACAAAGACTGCCAAAAGATCATGCGGCAAATAGTAACATCATCCATCACAACAATTGAGGCTGTAGCAAAAATTTGTAATAGCAACGGCCAATTAAGGGCTCAAAAAATAAGGACATTTGTGAACCAGGGATTCAGATCAAAATTTCAGTAAATCAAAACTGACAACAAAATAGTAACATAAGCATAAATTATAAATCCTGCACACAGCAAGACGATCCCACATGCTAATCTTGAAGTCGATCTATCATTGTCCAAAGATCTTTTTCCATATCCAAGCCATCCTTTGATAAGAAATTTGCATCACGATTCCTCTCCCTTCAGTCAGCAGAGGCGAGGGAGCCGAAGGAACAAACTCAGATCGCGAACCTTCAGAGACCGAAACAAAGAGGGGCACCCCAACAGTAACCTCATGGGAGATGATGCCATAGAATATGAAGATGAACCTGAGCCATCCATCACCCGTGAGCATGGGACCTTAAAAAATTTCTTCGCCATTGGCATAACACAATCTTTTGCACTGTGGCATGTTGATGACAATGGCGACATTCGAAGGGGATCCCCTTGTAGTCGAACAAAAGAGGGTCCATCCCCTCACCTGATTCCATCACACCAAGCAATTTGTCGTGAATATCCATACAGACCAAAATACCAGCCATAGAGGTATCACCAGAGGAGATATAGGAGGTGTCATCGTCCAAATAAGTGCCCAGTGTTGGAAATACTGGGAAGGGGGTGAATCAGTATTTCTTATCAATTATTATATCTTAATTTCAAAGCATTAATTGTTATTAGCATCGGGAGAAACATAAACACCATTCAACAATGCATAACAATGGAGACACATATTTTTAGGTGGAAACCCCACAAGGACAAAAACCATCAAATGCTTCTTAATATTTGTCTTCAAAAGACTTTCATCAAGTTTTTAGCTACAACTAAAGGAGGCTCCACCCCTCTGATTTACAGGCTCCAACCTCTAGGACGCTCCTACGCCTTATTTATCAGTTGCAACTAGAAGGACGCTCCAACGCCCTAGATTTCAAGCTCTCTATCCTGACAGATGCTCCAATACCCTATTTACTAGTTGCTACTCGACAGACACTCCAACGCCTTGTGCAGGCCACAACCTTCCCTAGCACCACTCTGCCACCCTGAAGTGTTCTTAGGATCCAACCTGAAGCAGACTCCACTCTCCTTTCTTGCACCACCCTGCCTCCCTAATCAGCCGACAGACCACGTTTCACATTTTTCAGACTCGATCCACCTATGCTCTGAATCAATACAAAATATACTGATATATAATCATTGTTGCTTTTGTTTAGTATGTATATCAATGTCAGACCCTGGCATCCTCACTGCTCAACTCACATCAAACCCTAGTTGTCAATGCCAATGTTGTATTTCAACTTCTGCTGCTGAAACCCTAGCTACACAATTGTGACCAACACTGCTTGTCGAATAGATATATATGTTATCAAATCAAGCAGTAGTATGTCAAATCAACTGACCAAATGATCTGTACTATCTTACTGCAATATTGCAAAAGCCACAAGCATAACCCTTAATGCCACCAATATGAACAATGTCCAGCTGCAGGTTGTATCCTTGACAAACTTGGGATCATAGGATGGTGGACCAATATACTGCAACAAACCCTAGCTTCAGTCAAATCACCAAACTATGGCTGAATGAAAAACTATGCCAAATATCTTGTTATAAATCTGCCTCTCCACAAGCTTATCAGCATGGGTAAATCTATCAGAACTCTATCTCAAATGTTTTCCTCTGATGTCAAGAGTCCTGGTGTCACTTGCTTATTGCCCCTGCCAAACACTAAGCACGGTCTTAAAGCATCAACTCAAGTCACTGCATTCGATGTCAAATATGTCAAACCCTCACTACTGCAAGAGGTGATGAAACAGCCAATCTTTGAATACTGCTGATACAAATGTCTGTCAATCAAAAGCCCTTCACAACTGAACAAGAACCCATGCTTCAGATACACAGTAGGACAACCGAATTTCTTGAGGCCTCCTACAAAGTTTATTCACTGCTACCAAGAATGTTCCATACTCTACCTGCTGCAATAGTTTGATAAGTCAATGAAAACTACTTGTAGAAAATTATCAAACTGCCACCAAACCATGATCACACACAATATAAGTATTGTCTCTTGTTGAAGATATTGTTAAACCACTATGGGTTTCACTGTACAGATTTGACTCCTCTCAACAATTATGCACAGAACAATAAGATTTGCTCCAATACTTTGTGTCATAATGAAACTCTTTGTGCTAGCCTTTGTTGTTATTAGCAGAAAATTTTCACTTAGAATAATGATGTAAGAGAGCTATATATCCAAGGGATTCAGGTATGCATCCTTTGAGTCATTAGCTGGATGAATGACCAGTGATGCAAAGTTTTGAGAACTTCAACAGATGTAAGGAGAAAACCAGACCTGTTCCAAGAGTAGGCTTTAGGATTGTTGCCTCAGGATTGTGATGCTCTAATTAAATGACACTATAGGAGACGTTGATCTTCAATTAGACACCGTTGGTTCAATCCTTCAATGCAGAGGTCGGCTTAGATGCACCAACAGTAAATATAATACTTATATATGACAACAAGACTGCTACTTCATCATTGGTCATGACCCTTGGACATAAAGGAGATCCACAGGCCTAGATGTGACCACAATGCCAAAAGAAACTTTTCCTTAAGACAGCAAAGATGTATGAATGAAGGCCGAACACATCTGAGTTTAATCACCTCATTTATAGAACGGAATTTTGCTTTAGGACTCAAAAATCCTAGATGCTGCCTTGCAAAGAGTATCCCGAAACATTGAATGATGGTCTCAACACAGAATAATCTTCAAATAGCATCACTGTAATTATTCCAGGACAGGCCGAAAGATTTCAGAAGTCGGACCTCAACTAGTCATGCAGATAACTGTGACTTGATACATTTGGATGCCATTTGTGAAGAAAGATTCAAGGCCGTAGAGATTAGACAGTGTACCAACCTTATTTGGCTTCTTCGCAGGCTTTAAAAGATCTCAGAGATGAAGGTCTGAGACCTTCCTAATCTACCTTCGCTGTAGTACATGCAACACTTAACTATGCCTGAGATTGCTAAACCTAATGCAGGGACGAGACATAAGACATCAACTAAGCTCAGAGAAATATGCTGGGCAAAAAGGATCTAACCAGCAAGATGATCACAAATGTCAACACTTCAAAATATGCCTTGAGAGATCACGGCCGCAGATGAATCTATTAGGCTGCAGAGATAAAAATGATTTGTCTTAGGACTAAGGCTGAGAGTTTAAGAGTAGATCATACTTCTCCAAATTTATCTTAAATATATTCCAAACATACCTTACAAATATCTACAAACCTTCCAGTAACCATATCTCAAAGAGTTGTTTCATTGGTTCTAAAGAGCCACAGGAGTAACAAACCTTCGTTGTCCTTTAGTAAACTTGTTCAGGGATCTACCCTCTGAAAGTTCCAGCAGTCTTCTTCAAAATTGGCTTACTTGCTCAGAGACCAACTGAATGCCTTTATCCTCAGATGTGAAGAAAATTAGACCTAATTTCAAGAGTAAAGGGAGTGCTTTCTTAGATCAATAGGTTAGAAAACTCAACTCCTTTGATGACCTGAAACAAACCCTGATCTCAGAGAAGCCAAAACCAAAACTCAAAAACCACCCTCTCATCAGATCTGTCGATGTTCCAAAGGGGCCGAGATTTTCATAGCATGATCACAGTTGATATTGCATTAGAAACTTGCTTTAACAAGGCTAAATCATTGCACTTATATAGTTTTTTCTAAGGGACTTGTAGAGGCAGTCAAATGCCTATTTGGAGGTAGATATTTTAAACTCAAATTTGGAGGAAAAACCCCTTCTTTGAATCTTAATTTTCAATATAGATTTGTAATTCCTCAAAATTGTGAAAATTCCTAGATCCTAGATCTGGAATCCCTACTGCAACAAGCTGAACTACTTCTCCTACTTGCAAATCTGATTTAAACAAGTTATATAAGATTACTTCTTAAAATATCGAAACAGTTAATGAAGCAGCCTTCACCCATTAAAATACATTTGTGAAAACAAAAACTGAAAAAGAAAGAATAATGCAAACATAGGACACCGTTATTTTTAGACAAATGTCCCCGGAAAAACTCAATGCGGGAAAACTGGTGCAATAGATCTAAGGGTTTATATATTATGCAGTAATTTTCTGAATACAAATCTGGGATGCCTTTCTGGCAATCTGTAATATCCCCAAATTAGCAGTCAACTAATTGAGATATTAATTTTGATTAATTTCAGCAAATCTTAATGTTGGGCGGAAATAAAGGGGTGAGGGGACCCATGAACAAAACATTAGAATAGAATCACTTTCCTAAAGTCACTGGGCAGATTAATTAAAAGATGAAGTGGGGCCCATGAGGGACAGCATGGCACAGAGGGACAGCGCAGCATAGGTGAGCCCAAGGGAGTTTAGGGGTTCACAAGCAGAAAAGGAGAGGAAGGCAGCCTTTCTCATTTATTCTTGCATCTTATGATTTTATGTCTGTCAAGACTAGAGCACGTTCAAGCTGTGCTAAGTCTGCAGTGTTGTTTAACACAAGGGTGTCTCCGAGCGGAGATTAGTGTTTTAAAACTCCAACTCAGGTTCGGAACCGGCCAAGGGTCGACTCCGATTGCGACTCTGACTCATATCAACTTGACCAGTTTGGTTTCAATGGCTCGGTCTTTGTAAAAAATACATTAAATATTGTTTTTTTATAAAAAACTTAATTTTAAAGATTTTCATTCATGTTTCCAAACACAAAGCATTAGAATATAAACAAAAGACAACATATGATCAAAGTAGGCTCATGAATATATCCATTATATCAAAATGGCACCGAGTGCACTGTCCAATACATACATGATATAGAGATCAGAACAAAAAGACATAACCAAGGAGGCTCTAAAAGGCCTCTACAACAAAACATGACTAGTCACTACTGCTAGACAAGGCAAGATCCTTTGGCTCAGACTCTTAATCAGAGGGGGGAACCCATTGCTCCTCCTCATCAAGATCTTCAACTGGAACTATACTAGCACGCTGAGCCAAAAACCAACTCCACAACTCTTCACAAATTCCTCACAAATGCTCACTCAAATGCAATGAGATAGCTGTGAGGAAATGAGAGGGGTTGGATAGCTTTTATAGGCTTGGGAGTGGTTAGAGAGCATACCAAAACCCTAAAACTGAATTAAAATCCGAATTGAGGTCCGTTTTGGGCCGTTTGTGGGGTCCACGGCCAGTTGCCCATGGCTCGGCCTATCTAACTCAGACTCAGCCGAGCCGGTCGGTTTGTGACCGAACCAGCCGAATCGGTGACCAGCTCAGCCAGTTCAGTCACAAACCGGCCTTTGGACCAGTTTTTCTACCGAGTCAGTCCAGCCAGTGGGTTGGCTCGGTCGGCCCGGCCGAATCGGAGTCAGTCCGACCGGTTTTTAAAACTATGGCAGAGTTCCCAACCTTGTCCTCGGGGGACTTCGAGTGCCCGCTCAAGAGAAAAGCCATCCCATCAGTTTTTGGAGAGCAGCATCATCATTTCAGCCACAGGATTACGCAGTCATTTCTAGGGTAGCGCAGTCTTCCAGGGAGATTATGCAGTCATAGAGGAGGTCATATCTGGGGGAGGAGAACTTCATGAGATTTCAGTCCGGGAGATTGTGAGGGGATCCACCCTTCCATAGCTGAGTTTTTCAGAGAGTTGGAGGCCTGTCTTTCAGTGTTTTCATCATAGAGGTCATCGTACCCAGCAAGAGAGCGTAGCCATCCCTAGAGGGTGAATTTCCGGGGTCAACCTTTCCAGAATTCCTTCGCGGGTTTTTTCTGGGTTTATTGAGGAGAAGCCAAGATTAATTTGGCATAATTTTCTAGACAGATTGGAGGTGTCAAATAGAGATCCTAACTCAACCAGCAGCTAGAGGAGCTAGGGGAAATTGGACAGAAATTCCAGGGTAAACATTTGGCGAATTCCTTCGTGGATTTTCGTGGGTTTCTTGAGTAGAGTCTGGGGTTAAAGCCTCAGAATTTTCTGAGCAGTGTAGCAGGCCCTAGCGACATTTCTTCGAGAGTAGCAACAACATTCTAGCAAATTGCAGCACAAAGCTATAGCCATATAGTGTACCATTAGTGGGGGATTTCACCATTGATTCAGAGGGCTTCTCTAGCTTGCCTTGAACAAGTCCAGGTGCCTTCATTCCAACACCTCCAATGTACTCATTTCTAGCAAATTAATAAAATGGCTCAGCAACATTCTATGGCTCCATTGGTGTTTTGATATCAGTTTTTGTTTTGTCGTCTCCTTAATATCTTTTAGCTTGTTATTATTGTTATTTTCCCATTTGGGATATTACAGTGGTATCAGAGCTTCGTTCTTGGCTCAACCATGGGGATCTTTTCCTATGAACGAGGGTAGGTAGTAGAGGTGGCAAATATGGGGGAGTCAAGGGGCAAAGGGGAAGCAACATTTGGTAGCATCTTTAAGACCCTAAATGATTTAGCCAAAGGACAGAAGGGAATGTTGGAAAGACTCAAGCAATAGAATAGGAATGAGAGCATCCATCATGAATCCCTAGATGGGAGACTTCAGGGGTCTCACAACAGTGTGAGGACCCTTTACCAGCCACTCACTCGCCAACCTTCAGTAGGCCAACCAAGATCACGATGCCTACATTCTTACCTCCAGTACCGAGTGAGCAAGGCAGGCGACATGATCATATACCCATGGGAGATTATTTCCGAGAATGGAAAACCATGGGGGAAAACTTCAGAGCGGCCTTGTCCTTTAGAGATTACTTCCAGCTCAGGTGGGATGAAGAAGGAAGGGACAATGGGGGGTCTAGCACGTAGAGTTCACCAACGCATGATGACACCTTTTCCCACGTATGATGGATCCACTGATTGCACGACTCGGGATTGGGTGGGAAAGTTGGATAACTCTTTCCAGCCTGACCGAATAACAGAGGGGGAAGCCATCAAAATGGCGACCTCACACTTGGAGGATGAGGGCACACAAGATTGTGGGGAGCTCGTAGATACACCTAGTGTGACAAAGGAATCACCCTTGTTGGAGACTTCCTTGACCGTGTCATTTGACATCTTAGTGGAGAGAGTAGAGCCTACCCCAGTAGAGCCATCCATTGAGGTGATGACCAGAGTCGTGTCCGAGTTTTTGGGTGACAACCACACGCAACAGATGGGTGAGGTGCCAGGAGATGTATCCACCTTTGATGAGGAACTAAGAGATACAGAGGTAGAGCAGGAGGACATTCCTTCTATATGTCAGGATGAGGACTCTTCTTTGGATGAGTCCATGGAGTCATATGAGGATGCTTCTGGGGAGCATGAGCAGTCACACAGAGTTGTTGATAGTAGGTCGGTTTCTTATTCCAGTGTGCATGTGGTATCAGGGGAATCTATGGGAGGTATTCAGGATGATGAGTCACTTGTGATGATTCAGCCGCAGTAACTTATGGTACAGCTAGAGGGCACATTGGAGCGTCGGAGCAACCCCCTTTAGGCATACACAGATGGGGCTAGCAGCATAGTTGGGTCATCTTTGGCCATTGAAGAGAGAGAGACGGAGCTACCTAGTCAGATCTCATGTGTTGACTTGGATAGCGGGATGAGACGATCGGAGTTGCATAGGGTGCAACATCCACATGTTGAGGTTGGATGGCGAGAGATTTTGAGTTGGTCCCCGGTGGAGTGGGTTATGGAGATGGTGGTGGACCTGGGTGTAGTTCAGCAGGAGTTTCCAGGCACTGCGGTTACCGGAGGCCCAGACTGGCATTGGGATCCGGGCAAGACTACCTATCACTTCCCAGGTATGTCAGTTGACACCGAACCTGAGAGCACAATTGACCTAGCAGTTGAGCGTGCACATTCACTAGGGGAGTTTCAACCAGCACTAGTATCCAATCAGTTTAGGTACATACTTCTTGAGTTGTCTTGGTACGAGGACTATACACAGGATCACGAGATGATCAGCATACTCTGGCAGGAGTTTGACAGAGGATGGGGCATTGGTAGGCCACCAGACAGTGCCTTGTATGGAGCTGGGGATTCTTCGCATTTGTGTGGGACACGGAGGAGCAGAGCAAGATTGGCATCGCTACTGGTACCTAGGGAGATTCACTTCTTAGGTCCCTCAGGGAGGATTTGGAAGGGAGATCCATTCATTAGAGAGTATGGTGATGCAGCAGCGGAGGTGATGGTACCGATCGAGTATGGGCCAACGCATATGGATACAACCTTAGGTCATCATACCTTGGGACGTGTAGGTGCATCCATCATTGATCAGTGGTTTGTAGATGGGCATGGAGATACATGGGGGTGTGTTGTAGTATGTCGGACTGCGTTGTGGAGTAGGAGTGCTTCCCATTGCATTGAGTACATAAGGGGAGTGATAGGTGCGACGACACAAGATGGACACATGACAGTATAGGATGGTATAGCTGTTGTCGAGGGTATCCATTGGTGCACAAGGCCAGGTTGCGGCATACAGTGGCAGGTCGAGGAGTGCGGTGATACTTGGTGGTATGAAATGACACATGATGCGGAGCAGTGGGCTCTTGGAGCGTTGCCTCCAAAGAGACATGGACAGGGGCAGTAGGTGTACCATGGGATGCAGCTTACCTAGGATCGATGAGTATCTTGTTGAGCATCTAGAGACGCCACGTTTAGCGGAGAAAGGGCTACAAGGGTGTTATTAGCAGATCCAAGGCAGAAAGAGTGTCATCTGGAGGATTACTATTGAGCATTCAGGTAAACTCTTGGTCACAGCCTTTGGGACATACCTACCCATCATCCTCTAGAGTTGCTTATGGTCACGGAGTGTTTGGTTGGTGCCCCTTGACCCTCTCCATTCACGCAGCAGGGCATGGGAGGCTCACCCTAGACAGTTGGATGAGATACCGCATGTCATTAGCCGAGAGGAGACTCTCTAGTTGAGACACTTGGTAGGTGCACAAGTTGACGGGTCCAGGCTTAGGGATGGCATGTTTGATTGCCAAGGTAGCATATGTTCCACCCCTGGGCTCACATTTGAGGGATGGTGGATGGTAGATTTCGTCTACAGGAGGGTACCTAGACTCTGAGCAGTATCTAGGTGTATCAGCTGGAGTTGGGTTAGCAGGTATCACGACGTGGTCTGGCAGAAGCAGGGCAGGTACGCATGTATGGGATAGACTCTTGATACTTGGGGTCCACCTAGGGGATATATACAGGGGTTAGAGATGAGGGCCAGATGGGTTCTAGCCGGTAGCAGTGCTACGCAGCGACATCCCACGAGGAGTGGAAGTTGTGAGCTCCCCCGTATGGTTGGGGGATCCAGGGGTCTGTTGGGTAGGTGGATCACTCCACTTTGTGAGGAGTGTTGAGATTTTGTGTATTTGGGGTAGCATCAGTTGTGCTCTAGGTCCAAAATTTTGAGGAAGGACTAGAGTTCACCTAATCTAAAAGACCCAAAAATGGATTTGGGAAATTTCATCTGGTTTAGGAGATATTAAATTAATTAATTAATTAAATGTATTTCCTAAGTTAAAACTTAGGAAAATAAAATAATTAAAGTGAATTTAATTAAACATGTGATGAAATTGTCTTAAGTCACACACATCAAGCTTTTTTTTAAATCTTAGCCATTGATTAAAGATTTAATCTTGGTTGTTGATTTGTCAATGAGAAAAGTATAAAGGAAAGGCTTGGGGTCATTTGTAAAAAAACACAGAGGCAGAGAAAAGAAGCTAAGCTGAGATTCTAGGGCGGGGTTGCTAAGAATTCTCAGAAGTATTTCAGTTGCAGAGAGGGGAATTTAGACCAAGGAGATGATCTGAACCCGGGGTCTAGAATACACAAGAAGCAGAGAAGAGATCAGCAAGGACAGCGCAGAGGAAGGCAGCAGCAACAACAAGGACAGCGTGATTTTCAGGAAACCCTTCAGGGGTTACGCAGAGACCCTTAGGGGCAGCGTAGTGACTACGTCACCCATTCTGGGGTAACGCAGTCCCTTCCAGAAGCAGTGCTGAGGGTTTGGAGGCCATCCAAGGCTGACACTGAGCCTGTCAGGGGCTTCAGAGGCTGACGCAGTGTCTTTCAGGGGCAGCACTGGGGTTTCTAGGCCTAGATCTAGCTGAGTTCTGTAAATCCCGTTTGAGGGTGTGGATCAGTCAGTATTTTTGGTCTTAGATCAGCCAGGAGCTATAGATCTAGAATTTTCTCTGTAGGGTTTTCCAGATCTAGAACCCAGATTTGTGTATTCAGAAATACTTAATAATAGAGCCCTCTAGCGGCCAGAGACCAGTTTTCCCACCTTGGGTTTTTCCAGGGACCGTTTGTCCAAAAATAACTGTGTCACTTTGTCTATGTGTGCATGTGCTTATTCTAGATCTGAATTGGTAGAGATCTGTTATGTGTTTTGCTTTGATGTTAACTTGAATTTATTCAGTTGATAACTTGTATAAGTAGGAGAAGCTTAACTGGATTAACAGTAATAATTTATGCATAAGAATTAAGATTCAGAAATTTCTACATGGTATCAGAGCAATTGCAGATCTGAAGGGACAATGCAGTTGACAGGAGGGGAAGGGTTCACGCAGTCCCCCAGAGCACGCAGAAGTGCAAAGGAAACATGACATGAAGGTGTTGGCATCCAGACTAGAGGAGGATCTTGCCTGTGTGTCAAGCACAACTCTTCCAGATGTTTGGTATATTGACAGTGGAGCATCTACTCATATGATGGGAGTTCGAGAATGTTTTTCGAGCTATCAAGAAAAGCAGATGAATTTCCAGATAACTATGGGAAATAAGGCAAAATGTACGCCCATCGGGAGAGGTACCGTAACTTTTCAGACGGAAGATGGCCACAAGATTCGAGCCACGAATGTTCTGCATGTACCAAGGTTGGGGATGAATTTACTCTCGGCATCTCAACTTTAGAACAATGGCTATGATGTTTACTTTATTCAAGATAAAGTATATTTCAAACATCCTAACTGGAGTAAAAAGGCACAAATCGGAGTAAGGAGTCACAAGCTGTATAAACTTCAGCTTGAATCTCCGGTTGCCCTGATTGGCAGTACAAACGATAGAGATCTGAATGAGTTATGGCACAGAAGGATGGGGCATCTACATCATGGAGCCTTGGGGATTCTCAAAAATATTGTCATAGGGGCTCCTGAACACAACGCAAAGAAAGACAATTTTTGCAGAGGATGCGTACTAGGGAAGTATGCTAAGGCAGTGTTTCCAAGAAGTAGCATCATAGCCAAAGGAGTATTAGAGTTAATACACTCTGACATTTGTGGTCCAATGTCTACCACAACTCTCAGTGGGGCAAAATACTTTGCCAACTTCATTGATGATTATTCCAGGAAAACTTGGATCTATTTTCTGAAGACCAAAGATGAAGTCTTTAATCGGTTTAAAGATTTCAAGGCATTGGTAGAGAACTCTACAGGAAAGAAGATAAAGAAGTTAAGGTCAGATAACGGTGGAGAATATATCGATAAAGACTTCACAAATTTCTGTACACAGGAAGGCATCAAGAGAGAGTGGACAGCTCCTTACAACCCAAAACAAAATGGAGTTGCAAAACGAAAGAATCGGACCATAATAGAAGCTGCAAGGGCAATGCTATACGACCAGGAAATGCCCAAATTCTTATGGGCAGAGGCCTGCAACACAGCAGTCTATATTCAGAACAGAGTTCCCAATAGGGCTTTGGGGAAAGTGACTCCAGAAAGTGTGTTCACAGGAAGCAAGCCAGAAGTGAGCCACATCAAGATATTCGGCAGCATAGCATACTGCCACGTTCCAGAGGAAAAGAGGAAGAAGCTAGATCAAACTGCAGAAAAGGGTTTTCTGATGGGCTACAGTGAGAATGCAAAGGCATATCGCATCTATATTCCAGAGAGAAGGACAGTTGTGGTAAGAAGGGATGTAAAATTCCTAGAAGAGAAATCCTTCAGGAAATCTCGAGAGATGGCCACAGATAGGAAAATTGAGGAAGATCCACTAGTACATACTACATCCTCAACGACCTTTGGAGGAGGGGTCTAGTGCCTCTCCAAGGCAAAACTTTTCTGAGGGAAGCTCCTCCGACGAAGAACAAGAGGAAGAACAGGGGAGACCACCCACCACTGATGGGAGACCAAGCAGAGAACTCCAACAGATTCTTAAAGATGCAGAAGGATTTGTTGGAACACCTAGAGAAGGGAAGAGGATAAGGAAACAACCTGACAGATATCAGGCACTGGTAGCTCAGGTTAGAGAGCCCTCTACCTTTCGGGAAGCAACTCAGCATCAGGTATGGGTTGATGCCATGATAGAGGAGTTTAGCTCCATCATGACAAATGATATCTTGGAGGTAGTCCCTAGACCACAAGGCAGATCTGTTGTAGGGTCCAGGTGGATCTACAAGATCAAATATGCTGCAGATGGAAGCATAGAGAAATTCAAAGCAAGATTTGTAGCAAAGGGGTATGCCCAAAAGGAAGGCATTGACTATGAAGAAACCTTTGCTCCAGTAACACGATACACCTCTATCAGATCCATCATCTCTTTAGCAGTGCAGATGGGATGGGAGATTCATCAGATGGATGTCAAGATTACATTCTTGAACAGTGTGATAGAAGAGGAAGTGTACATAGAACAGCCAGAGTGCTTCAAGACACATGAGCAGAAGACTCATGTTTGCAGACTGAAGAAAGCCTTGTATGGCTTGAAACAAGCCCCCAAGGCATGGTATGGTCGGATTGACAGATGCTTGTAGAAGACGGGGTTCGTCAAGAGTGACGCAGATCCCAACTTGTACTACTTAAGAGTAGGAGATGAGCCACTTATTCTAGTTTTATATGTGGATGTGGATGACTTGTTCCTGACTGGGTCATCCAAGCTCATCAAAGACTGCAAGGAGAATATGGCAACATAATTCGACATGAAAGATCTGGGGCAGATGCACTATTTTCTTGGGTTAGAAGTATGGCAACAGGAAGGGGAACTCTTCTTAGGACAAGGAAGATACACGACAGAGATTCTGAAAAGATTTCAAGTCGAAGACTGTAGACCCATGGCCACGCCAATGATCACTAACTGGAAGAAGATAGACACATTAGAGGATGATGAGGCTGATCCCACATTGTACAGACAACTCATCGAGTCATTAATGTATCTGGTCAACACAAGACAAGACATATGTTATGCAGTGAATACCCTCAGTTAGTTCATGGTAGAACCAAGGAGGGCTCACTGGGCAGCAGCCAAACATATTCTCAGATACTTGAGAGGGACAGTCGAGTATGGACTAAAGTACACCAAGGGAAATGAAATCCAATTAAGTGGGTTCACAGATGCAGATTGGGCTGGAAGCACAGTAGATTGGAAGAGTACCAGTGGGTACTGTTTCAGCGTCGGATCAGGAATGACCTCCTGTTGCAGCAGGAAACAGAAGTCCATAGCACTGAGCTTAGCTGGGGCAGAGTACGTGGCAACAAGCACGGCTTCGTGTGAGGCCATATGGCTCCGCAAATTGATCTTGAACTTACTCAAGAAACGGATAGAGCCGACCAGGATCATGTGTGATAATCAGAGTTGCATCAAGCTCTCTGAAAATCCTGTGTTTCATGGTCGATCGAAGCACATTGACATTCGGTGTCACTTTATAAGGGACTATGTTCAGAAGGGAGCAGTACAGTTGCGATACACTCCTACAGGTGAACAAGTGGCAGATATCCTCACGAAGGCTCTGAGTAAGATCAAGTTCACTTACTTTAGAGAGAAGATGGGGATGGTCGAGAACCCCTTCCACTAGAGGAAAGGGTGGTCTTCAGAAGAAGAGGGAGCTGCAGTACAGTGGTTGCAGTGGCAGTGGCAGAGTCATGAGCAACAGTACAGAGTGGTAGCAACAATGCACAGTTGAGTGGCAGGAGGCCAAGCATCAACAGCACAAAACCAGTACCCAAAATCATGTAATGCATAGTGTGATGTATTGTTAGAGCACACCCTTGATGCTAAGAGGGAGTGTTGATATTTGTGTATTTGGGGTAGCATCAGTTGTGCTCTAGGTCCCAAATTTAAGGACTAGAGTTCACCTAATCTACAAGACCCAGAAATGGATTTGGGAAATTTCATCTGGTTTAGGAGATATTAAATTAATTAATTATTTTAATGTATTTCCTAAGTTAAAACTTAGGAAAATAAAATAATTAAAGTGAATTTAATTAAACATGTGATGAAATTGTCTTAAGCCACAAGGATCAAGCTTTCTTTTAATCTTAGCCATTGATTAAAGATTTAATCTTGGTCGTTGATGTGTCAACGAGAAAAGTATAAAGGAAAGGCTTGGGGTCATTTGAAAGAAACACAGAGGCAAAGCACTGAAGCTAAGCTGAGATTCTAGGGCGGGGTTACTAAGAATTCTCGGAAGTGTTTCAGTTGCAGAGAGGGGAATTTAGATCAAGGGGATGATCTGATCCCGGGGTCTAGAATACACAAGAAGTAGAGAAGAGATCAGGAAAGACAATGTAGAGGAAGGCAACAACAGCAAAGAAACAGGGACAACAGACTTTTCGTGAAACCCTTCGTGTGGGTTATGGGTAGAGACCATTAGGGGCACAGAGGACCGCGGGCCACCACCCCGGGTAACGTGCCCCTTCCGCAGGGCAACAGGTTAGAGGCCATCCAAGGTCGACGCAGAGGCCCTCGTGCTTCCGCAGGGTCGACGCAAAGGTCTTTTCGTGCATCGCTAGCTCGGTGCCTAGATCCGGGCCGAGTTTCCGTAAATCCCGTTTGAGGTGGGATTCTGTATCGTTGTTTTTGGTCTTAGATCGATCATGAGTTGTAGATCTAATTTTCCGTAGGATTTTCTATCCTGAACCCGTATTTGTGTGTATTCAAAAATATTCTTAATAATAGATCCCTCCAACAGCCAGAGACTGGTTTTCCCACATTGGGTTTTTCCGGGGACAGTTTGTCCAGAAATAACTCTGTCACTTTGTCTATGTGTGCATGTGCTTATTCTAGATCTGAATTGGTAGAGATCTGTTATGTGTTTTGCTTTGATGTTAACTTGAATTTATTCAGTTGATAACTTGTATAAGTAGGAGAAGCTTAACTGGATTAATAGTAATAATTTCTGCATAAGAATTAAGATTCAGAAATTTCTACAAGGAGTAGGTAGGTACAAAGTGCATGATGATCTGTACCATTCTTTGGTTTGACACGGGGGGATCACCGAGACCTCCACCCGTTTGCTTATGCGTACTTATCATGTTGCTGCTCGGTGGTCATGATCGACATTGGAGGGGTAGATATCAACATCAAGGAGATGCCCGGGCAGGATGAGCTTTGCCTTCATAGATTTTTCGTCACAAGGCCCCAGGAGAGAGGGATATAGTCTGTGTGCACGATGGGGGGTATCTCATAGTCAAAGTGGCGCAACAACAGCATGGTGGCACCTATATGAGATTAGTAAGAGACTCTAGCATTATAGCTCTACATAGCTCGATAACCTCTAGGGGTGGGCTGTATACTACATGGGGAGATCATGTAGATCTTCCATTTGGCTTTAGAGAGTCATTGATGAAGTGGGGGACTTCATTAGCATGGCAGGATGGTGAGTGGAGAAGGTGGAGCTTCATGTTGGACAGGATGGCTTGGGTTCCTGGCATTGAGAGATCCCTTCCTATCATGGTGATGCAGAGGATAAGGAAGATTCAGTGGAGCATCTGGGAGCCAAGCACATTTTTTAGTGACAGTGGGGAGCATCAACTAGAGAGGAGGCTTGTTCAGGCATTACTTGAGGACAAGCAAGTTTTGGCGGGGAGGATTATAATATCCCCAAATTAGCAGTCAACTAATTGGGATGTTAATTTTGATTAATTTCGGCAAGTCCTAATGTTGGGTGGAAATAAAGGGGTGAGGGGACCCATGAATAAAACATTAGAATAAAAGCACTTTCCTAAAGTCACTGGGCAGATTCATTAAAAAGATGAAGTGGGGCCCATGAAGCCAAGTGACAACGCAGGAGAGGAGGCACTTAGGACATCGCAGTGGCAGCGTGGGAGAGGCAGCGCAACGTAGCAAGGGATAGTGTGGCACAGAGGGACAATGCAACATAGGTGGGCCCAAGGGAGTTTAGGGGTTCACAAGCATAAAAGGTGAGGAAGGCAACCTTTCTCATTCATTCTTGCATCTTATGATTTTCTATCTGCCTAGACTAGAGCATGCTCAAGCTGTTTAGCTAAGTCTGCAGTGTTGTTTAGCCCAAGGGTGTCTCTGAGCGGAGATCCCAACCTCGTCCTCGGGGGACTTCGACTGCCCACTTAGGAGAGGAGCCATCTCATTAGTTTTTGGAGAGAAACATCATCATTTCAGCCACAGGATTACATAGTCATTTCCATGACAGTGCAGTCTTCCAAGGAGATTACGCAGTCATAGAGGAGATCATCTCCAAGGGAGGAGAACCTCATGAGATTTCAGTCCGAGAGATTGTGAGGGGATCAACCCTTCCATAGCTGAGTTTTTTAGAGAGTTGGAGGCATTTCTTTCAGTGTTTTCATCATAGAGTACATCGTACCCAGTAGGAGAGCGTAGCCATCCCTAGAGGGTGAATTTTCGGGGTTAGCCTTTCCAGAATTCCTTCGCGGGTTTTTCTGGGTTTATTGAGGAGAAGCCAAGAATAATTTGGCAGAAATTTTTGGGTAGATTGGAGGTTTCAAACAAAGATCCCAACTCAGCCAACAACCAGAGGAGCTAGGGGAAATGAGGCTGAAATTCTGGGGTCAACATTTGGCGAATTCCTTCATGGGTTTTCATGGGTTTCTTGAGTAGAGTCTGAGGTTAAAGTCTCGAAATTTTCTGAGCAGTGTAGCAATCCCTAGCAATATTTCTACGGGAGCAACAACAACATTTCTGGTAGATTGTAGCGCAGAGCTATAGCCATACAATGTATCATCAGTGGGGGATTTCAGCATTGATTCAGAGGGCTTCTTTAGCTTGTCTTGAGCAAGCCCAGGTTCCTTCATTCCAGCACCTCCATTGTACTCATTACTAGCAAATTAATAAAATGGCTCAGTAGTATTTTATGGCTCCATTGGTGTTTTGATATCAATTTTTGTTTTGTTGTCTCTTTAATATCTTTTAGCTTGTTATTACTATTATTTTCCCATTTGGGATATTACACAACCTTCCAAAGAATATGATCTAAAAAAGAGTTATGGGGAGAGAAATCTAAATAATCGATACCGGAAGCTCATCGACCAACAAACCTAGCATGGCAAGCCCTCCACCCGCGGCATAGCTTCCGCGTCACCATGCGTGGGGACCGGCGTGGCTTCTCGCATCGTCGGTCTTTTGGCTTCTATTGTGATCCGCCCTTCTAGCCTCTTCCAATCTCACACCCCCGCTTTCCAACACCTCCACCGATCACCCCAACTAATTTCTGATTATGGCCGGCAGTCACGCTCGCGTAGCTACTACATTGCCTCCGCCGATCCGCTTCTCTTCTTTTCTCTCGCTCGTGTATTCCCGGGCTCGAGAAAATCTCCAACCGAAATTACTTTGCCCTTCAACTGCAATCAAGAATCACTTAGATCTGATTTTCGTCCGAGACCTTGCTTCGTCAGAAAAATTTGATCTCTAGATCCTCTCGGTGTATCTGACAAGTGACCTTCAAGTCTTCCTTTATAGTCTTCTCGTTGACAAATCAATGACCAAGATTAGATCTCCAATCAACGGCTAAGACTATATTACATTTTGATCCGCTTTATCAAGAAGTTTCACCCACAATTTACATTAGTGTTGATTAATTATTTTAATTTCCTAAGTTAGACTTAGGGTCCTCATTAAAAATAATTAATTTTTCTTGTAAAATTGTTTCGAGGTGCAATTTCCTAAACGATTTCTGGGTTATTTCTAATGCATGTGTCTAAGCCTCTCCACAAAATTTGAGACTTAGAGCACCTCTGATGCTACCAAAAATCAACACTCCCTCTTAGCGAAGAATGTGCTCTAACAGTTATGCCCTGTTGCATACTGCTCTGACTCTGGAGCATCTCCTCTGCGCTACTGATGCTCCCTATCAACTACTGTGTTGTTGGTGCATTATACTACTGCTGACCCTGCCACGATCAACACTGCATTTGTACTGCAACTCGCTCTCAAATGTTGCATCTGCTGATAGCACTACCACTACTAACACTGCACTGCAACTTAGCTTCTGAGAGAAGCAACTGAAAAAACATCCATGAATCTAAACAAGTGTTCAGGATGCATCTCGATGCTAAAACTCTGACTGCTGCTAGACTCACATCGTCTAACTGAAGCATTGCGTCCCTTTGTGTT
>JAXQQM020085929.1:0-28717 GCA_034641835.2 Pinus albicaulis | reverse complement strand
GAGTTTTCACTTATGAAATGGTTGTTATAATCATGAGATGTGAGACTATGAGCTTCCGCAAAAGTTGTGAAATTGCCAGACTTAAGTTTTAATTGGGGCATTTACTTAGATTCATTTTTACATGCATGGTATTGGGAGAGATTCTGGGTATTGCAGGGTTTACCCTGCATCAAGAAACCACAATGGGACAATCAATCCCAGATCCGGAATCCCAATTACAGAAAAAACACCAACCCCGGGAAAGGTAAGGAACCTTCCCCTGATCAGAATATAAGAACCCCATTTCAAGAAAACTTTGCAAAAATTTCACAAAACAGTGTTGATGAGGAGGAAGACATAAACATTGCTATGGGGATTGATGAAAAAAATACCATTTTCCTCACCCAGGAGAACCAGGAACTCTTTGAACTTCAACAGCTCAAAGTAGAATGTGGAGAATCCTATGATTATAAAAAAGGTTATGATTTTGCAATAAATGAAATTCACAGTCAATACAACCTTAGGAGCAAGAAAAACAATGATCCTATTATAAAGAGTAATGCTCCAAACCAAAAAGAACAAAACAAAAAGAAGTCTGATACTTCTAAATCAAAATTCTTACAAATTCTTCCCAGAGATGGTAAACAAAGTTCAAATCCAACCAGTCCTAAAAAGCAGCAAGGCCCAAAAATTTTAGATATTACTGACGAGGTGGCACAATCTTCCAAAGATGTTTCCAAAGATAATTCTCCCAAAGCCACCAATTCAACAACAGTCATTGAGCCAAGAAAGAATCCTACTGACTTTAAAATATCAGACCCTAAACCTGATAAGACTGATAAGACTTCTGCTAATCCCCAAAATACCCCTGAAAAAATAGTAAAGGATAGCAGAAACCAAGAAACTCAGACAAAAGACAAGAGAAGAGCTCAAAACAAAGGAAAAACAGTAGAAACTCAAGAAAATTCATCACAAACAGCATTTCCCAAAGAAGAAATGATTCAAACCATTAGATCTCAACCAACATTTAATATGAAATCTGAAATATCCAAATTGAAAATAGTTGTTCCCTTAGTAGAACTCGCTAAAAATGATTTATATAAATCAATGATTTCTGATATATTGAATGTGAATGAGAATGAAGATGAAATTAACATGAATGAAGATATGCCTGAACTAATTTTTGGTCCCAATGTTGATGGAAAGCATTCAGATGGGTCGGTACCCCCATTTTCTTTAAGTCTTACCATACATGACCAAATATTACATAATACTATGCTAGATACTGGAGCTTCCCACAATTTAATGCCTAAAGCTATAATGGAAACTCTTAATCTAGACATAACCAGACCCTATAAGGACCTGTTCTCATTTGATTCATCCAAAGTCCAATGTATTGGTTTGATTAAAGATCTATGTGTTAACCTAGTCCAGTATCCTGGTAAGAGTATGATCATGGACGTTGTAGTAGCTGACATCCCGCCAAAGTATGGCATGCTTCTTTCTCGCTCATGGGGAGCAAAGTTGCAGGGATCTCTACAACTGGACATGAGTTATGCTACTATCTCTGTATTTGGGCAACCTAAGAACCTTTATAGAGAAACCTTGATGAAGTACATGATCAATAGTGCAGACAGACCTACAAATTATCCAATTTATTCCACCCCCACTGATCTTGATTCTCTTATTCTTAGTAACTCTGATCAAAATGAAAATCCAACTGAACTCACTGATAAAAAACTTAAAATCATGGATGATTATATTGGTCATGAAGCTTTGTGGCATCTAGATTTTGATGGATCTGTTAATAAATTTGGAGCTGGAGCTGGTGTTTGGATCACAAATGTTGAAACAGGTCATTCTGAAGGGCATGCTTTCAGATTAAACTTGAAATGCACCAATAATATGGTTGAGTACAAAGCTTTAATCTTAGGCCTGCAAATTATAAGAAAAAAGGGAGGAAAAAGAATAATGGTTTTGGGTGATTATGAACTATTTATAAAACAAATCAATGTTGAAGATTCAGTTCATAACCCTAGACTTGCAAGATACAGAGAAACAGTATTGGAACTGCTTGAAGAATTGTTAGAAGGTAATTTTGCTGTCATCCCTCGAGATCAAAACAAACAGGGCCATTGCTTAGCTACTTTTGCTAGCAGTTGTAAAATACCTTTTTCACCATTACAAAAATACACTGTTGAGATTAAATATAGGCCTATCATTCCTGATAATGTAACCTATTGGCAAATTTTTTCAGAGGATGAGAAAATTTATCACTTTTTGAATAATGAAAATGAATTTCAAAACTGTCAAATCGATAACAAATGTAATATAGATCCACCTTGTGATATAGATTTTAATTTCTGTCAAATAGATGATTTAGATAATTTAGATGTACATAAGTTTGAAAAACCTATTATTTTTACTCAAAGCGACATTGATGAAATGGAAAAAATAGAAATAGAGGAATTGATTGATGATGAAATAGATTTGATTGACTTAAAGAATAACATTTTACCCAAAGGATTAACTTAGAAGATTTATTTGACTCTAATGATGTGCCCATAAAGCCAAAAATGGAGCCAGTTAAATCTGACATAGAAGAGTAGGGACAGATGATAAACCAAGAATAATCAAGCTATCCAAATCCTTACCATCAGATGAAAGGGATAAATATATTGAACTTTTAAAAGAATTTCAAGATGTCTTTGCATGGAGCTATGAGGACTTAAAAACTTAAAACACAAACATTATTCAACATAAAATTCCTTTAAAAGAAAATCAAAAACCTTTTCAATAGAAGCTCAGAAGGATTAATCTGGTTTTGTTGCCATTAGTTGAAAAAGAAATGAAAAGAATGTTTGATGCTAAGATAATTGCACCAGTCAGATTTTTTGACTGGGTATCTAATATAGTGCCAACCAGAAAAAATTCAGGAGAAATCAGATTATGCATAGACTTTAGGAATCTTAATAAAGCATCCTTGAAGGATAACTACCCCTTGCCAAAAATGGACCATATTTTACAGAGGGTAGCAGGTTCTTCCAGAATCTCTTTATTAAATGGTTTCTCTGGTTACAATCAGATCCTAGTTCACAAAGATGACCAAACCAAAACTGTTTTTACTACTCCATAGGGCACTTTCATGTATGTGAAAATGCCTTTTGGATTAAAAAATGCAGGGGCTACCTTTCAAAGGGCCATGGATATTTCCTTTGCCAAGGAAATCCATGAGTTTTTAGTCATTTATTTGGATGATATTACTGTGTTTTTGAAAAAAAATAATGATCACTTGGATCATCTGAGACAAGTTTTCATTAAATGCAGAAAATATGGTATATCTTTTAATCCGAAAAAGTCTTTTTTGGGCTAGAAGAAGGAAAATTGCTAGGTCATATCATTTCAAAAGAAGGCATTAGAATTGACCCTGCAAGAATCGAAGCAATCCTAAACATTCAACCACCTAGGAACATTAAAGAACTCCAAGCATTCTTGGGAAAAATCAATTTTCTAAGAAGATTCATATCAAATATGGTTGAGATTATAAAAGATCTTAATAGCATGCTTAAAAAGGACTCCTCTATTAAATGGACAATAAAGGCCAAACAATCTTTTGAATCTATCAAACAGGCCTTAACTAAAGCACTAGTCATTATTAGTCCATATTACACAAAAGATTTCATAATCTTTTCCTTTGCATCCGAACACACCATAGCTGCAAATATTCTGAAGAAAAATGATCAACGCTTTGAACAGCCCATTGCATTTTTTAGTAAAGCTCTCAGAGATGCACCACTGAAATACAACATAATAGAAAAACAGGCTTTGGCTCTGGTTAAAGCTATAAAATATTTCAGAGTGTATATACTTCATTCACATATAATTGCATATGTCCCCAATGCAGTAGTTAAAGACATTTTAACTCAAGATGGACCAGACAGCAGAAGAATAAAGTGGATAGCCACAATCCTTGAATATGATCTGGAAATTAAACCAACTAAACTCATCAAAGGATAGGGTTTAGCTAGACTGATGGCTAAATCTAATTGTAATGCCTTATACATTAATTTCATTGCACAAGTAGATGAACAGGAGGAGATGGAGACTCCATCGATCAGTGAAGCCTATCAAGACTCACCCTGGTACTCTGACATAATCTTTGTACTTACAAACTTACAAGATCCTCCTGGACTTGCCAAAACCAAGGAAAGATTTATCAAGCAAAAAGCAATGAAATTTTGTATCTTAAATAATGCACTGTACTAGAGAGAAAGTACTGGAATTTTACTTAATTGTTTATTGAAATCCGAAGCTGACAAAATCCTTGAAGAGTTTCATGCAGGTGACTGTGGTGGACATCTATACTGGAGGAGCACATCTGATAAAATACTCAGAGCTGGTTTTTATTGGCCATCCTTATTTTCATATGTTAAAAAGTTTGTTACCTCTTGTCATAAGTGTCAGATTTTTGAAGGTAAAAAGAAACTTTTTCCATTACCTCTGAAACCAATATCCATAGAAAAACCATTTCAGTTATGGGGTTTAGACTTCATAGGTGAAATTCATCCTCCATCCTCAGGTCAACACAAATGGATTCTAACTACTACTGATTACTTTAGTAAGTGGATTGAAGCAATTCCCACTAGGCAAGCTACAAACTCAATTATTATCTCATTCATTGAAAGTAATATTTTTTCTAGATTTGGATGCCCACACAAAATTATCACAGACAATGTTGTTGCTTTCAAATCTAAAAAGATGATTGATTTCTGCCATAAATACCATATTACCTTAGGTCATTCCACAGCATACTACCCCTAAGGTAATGGTCTGGCTGAATCCTAGAATAAAAGTTTAGTCAACATCATCAAAAAACTACTCCAAGATAATAAAAAGACATGGAACAAGAAGCCGATATATTCCCTTTGGGCTGACAGGATTACTACAAAAAATTCCATAGAAACTTCACCATATCAAATTGTTTATGGTACAGATGCAGTTTTTCCTTCTTCCTTGGGTGTCCCAGTCATGAAGATCATCCAGGAATCACGGGTTGAAACTAATGACTTTCAAAGAAGAATCAATAATACCATACACCTTCAACAAACCAGAGATGAAGTTTATCAAAAGTCACAAGTTTTACAAGACAAGATCAAAAATATTTTTGACAAAAGAGTTAAGGAAGATGACTTTTTCATAGGAGATAAAGTTTTAAGATGCGATGCAAGAAGAGAGGATAAAGGTAAACATGGGAAGTTTGACTTTATATGGCAGGGACCCTATGTCATATATGGTTACAGAGGAAACAATTCCCTTTTTATCAGGAATTTGGATGGTACAGAGCCTCAAGAAGGACCAGTAAATGGAAGAATGTTGAAACATTACTATTCCCTGCAAGTCACTTAACAGTTATACCCATTTACTTTGTCATTGTAAATATTTATAGTCAAGGTGTAAGATTGGATTGGATATATTATCTACAAAGTTGAAGCCCGAAGAGAAGGCCCTAAGCTTTGCAGTATAACATATCATAAATATGATTGTTGCAGAACACAGAAGACATTTACAAACTCACCAAGGTCAATGGATAAGGCTATTGATCTCAGAGTTCTTGGCATTTCACCAGGAAAATCCGTCCCCAAGTGGAGCCAATGTTAGCAACCTATAATATAGGGGTCATAATTTTGACTTGACTATTGGTAATTTTGTAAATTTGTACATAATTTTCCTTCTGCAAGTTGTATTCACATATTTTGTAAAAAAATCAAAAAAATCAAAAAATCAAAAAGAGGGTAAAAAGTCCTAAAAGAATAATCAAAGGACTTAGAAAAAAACAAGATACCCCAAAAGAAAAAATGAATAAAACATGAAAGTGAGCAAGCATAAATGCCACTACTTTTTAATTTTTTACTATGGCAGAGTGTCAATAAATTCCATTAGTCCATGATGAGTTAAATAGTTCAATCTTAACTTATCATTGTTTCAATTTACATTGTTTTAGATAGAGAATAATGAGTTGTTAGACAGTTTAATCCTAACAATTCAGTAGTTAGGTAGAGAAATAAAGTGAATCCAACAGTTTAATATAGATTCATGGATGAAATAAGTGTAGATTAGATAGTTTACTTGCTTTCAGAAAAAAAAAAAAAAATGATGTGAAGGTTGCTAGCTTAAATGCACCTTATTATAAAAGAAGAAAAAATGTTAGCATGGTAATATGGGTAGGTAGAAGAAGGTGAAAAAATCTCAGTGTGATGTAAATATCATGGGCATTAAAATAACTAACTTCCCCTTCCCATAGTCATGAAACATTCTAAACTATCAGTCAGAAAGGCTCAAGGCATTTCCTTGAATTTTGTTGGGACCGAACCCAAGGCTCTATGACTGATCAGTTGAAAGTGTGAAATGTCTATATTAATCCCTTAATCACATCATTTACCATTCATGCACTCATTCCCTTGAATAATCCTAAGTAAAACTCCATTTTACTTAAAGGCATTTGTAACTCCCATTTAGCTAACTTCCTACATCATTTAAACACATTAAGCCCTCAAAATAACATTATATCATGAGCTAAGTGATAAGATCAATGAAAACTATCTTGTATTTCACTTTACTTGTTATGAATATGTATTTTGAATATTCCATGTCCTATTTTCATACTAACTTTAACTTATATATTAAGTCCCTATACAAATAACCTTTTCTTATTATATAACTATTTTTTATAAGTAAATCCCAAAAACCCACTTATTATAACTTAATTCCATGTCCTATTTTCATACTAACTTTAACTTATATATTAACTCCCTATACAAATAACCTTTTCCTATTATATAACTCCTTTTTATAAGTAAATCTCAAAAACCCACTTATTATAACTTAAGCCAAAGTTATTTATGCCCACATGTGTAAATAATGACCCCCACTTATAACCCCTTTGGATAAAGTCTATCCTTATATATATAATCCCGCCCCTATGGTAATTAAGTCTTCTTGATTTAATAAACCATATAAATAAAATATATGGAAAATCTTTAAACATATGTTATATATGTATTAAGTCAAAAATCCTTGAAGTTTCGTCTAAACTAAACTTCAACAAAAATAAACTCATTTCCCTGTATGTTTTTCCCCCCGACTCACTTAACCTAAGGTTAGAACCTTAACCTTACCTTTTCCCCGCATACATTATGCCTAATCCTAGTCCCTAACCTCGGTTAATTCCTTGATAAACCATCCCGATCACCTAATTTTCCATTAAAAATAGTCGTTTCTGTGCATATGGCTTAAACAAACCTTCTCCCATCGGATTCATTTTTGATATTCCGATCCCCAGAATCCATTTAATCCTATGGTAATACACTTGCATGAAATATTTTCATACATTTATCCCTCCCCATCGCGTAAGATTTCGACCGTCCGATCTATCCATCATTTTCCAAGATCAACGGCCCTCGTTGAATCCGATAACACATTATTCCCTGCACCTTCCCTTTTAATCTGAATCGTTCGCTCCCTGAGGCCTGATCTGACGGCCATTATCCATTTTTGCGCTCCAAAGCCAAACAA
Organism: Pinus albicaulis; assembly: GCA_034641835.2. NCBI lineage: Eukaryota > Viridiplantae > Streptophyta > Pinopsida > Pinales > Pinaceae > Pinus > Pinus albicaulis. Next base: position 21,166 of record JAXQQM020085929.1, on the reverse strand, counting down.
TCGAAGTTTTGGCAAAGCCGCGGGAAATGGGTGGTTTTTCCAAACCACTCTGCGCTCACGTGTCATAGTATCGTTGTATCACGTTCGAAAAGTTCAATACCACTTACCACCATTCATCAGCGCGAATACCACTGGCGGTATTCCTAAACCCGACTCTCTTAACCACAGTTTAATGCGACTTAACCATGGTTTTCACCATCGGTTAGTACATTAAATTTAAAGTTTTCATTCAAATTTTCACCTTTCACACTTTAAACCTGTGAAAACGTTGATAAACCCTTTTCTTCGAAATTTCACCGTTTGAACCCTGAGAAACTGTGCAAAGCCTTTTCAACCTACCAGTGCCATTTTCGATGCCCATTACCCTGAATTTCAACCACAAAGTGCCACATTACCCTCCAAGAAGCCAATTTTGAAGAATTAAAGACTGAAGCACTACTGCGAACATCTTCAACCTAATTTCACTGGTTCTTCAGGTACTTTTCCAAAAACTTACCCTCTAAGACGTCAACATTCCTGTTATTTCAAATAATTTCCTAAAATTGCACTAATCAAACTACATAAAAACATCCATTTTGCACGTGAAACTCTGTCAAAATTTCCCTGGAATCCCTAATTGCCATTTCTAGTAGTTTTTTCCCAATTCCTGGTCTATTTCACTGCTGAAATTGATCTTAATATATGGTCTAAGCTTTAAAACCCTTGCTTTACCCAAAACCCTACTCAGAAACCCCATTTTCCAGTAAAATTCACCAAGAAACCCTTGTTTCTCATAATAGAACTTAGCAAACTGTCTAAACTTGCTTTGTTTGGATTAAAAATGACAAAGAAACAAGTAACCCCTAAAAATGGAGGCCGAAAGTCTCAAAAGAATTCCTATGCAAAATTTCCTCAGCCTGAATCCCCCAAAATTGACAAACCAACCCCTGCACTCATGACTGAATCTACAGAGGTGGTCAGACCAGTCCAACCTCCAGTCATTTCCCCAGAGAATATTCCCTTGGTTGACCTTGATTATAGAATTCTAGACCCTAACGTAGAATTTAACCTGCTTGATGTCTGTAATTGGTGCTTTGGCAAATCAGTGGAAAAAGGTGAAAAATACATTCCAGTTTGGGAATCCAATTTGCCAAAATATATTGTCCCTCTCACTCATTGAGTTCCTGACTTTATCAGATTATGCCAAACTTATTATATGCCAGAACAAAGATGCATCGTAAACGAAGATAAAGAGGTCTTGTTTTAGATCAATGAAGAGTCAATAAATTCCATGCTGCAACTAAATCCTGACCCCAATGTTGCTTCATTTTCCATAGAAGAGTTGACTCAAAATTACCTAGACCTTGAATTTACTTCTAAATTCAAATTATTCCAGACTTTTTGTCCTAAACAAGTGGATATTCTCAAACTTAATCGTCCTTTTGATACCTTTGACTTCCCAGATGAAACCAGGCAAATAGTCTCAATGCTATCATTTATATTAGGATACAACAGTGATGAATTCACTGATGTATCTATCTTAGGTTTTTTGTCAACTCTTAGTCTTGGTAAATCTCCGTCCATAGTATACAATTTTGCTAAATTCATTGCTGAAAACATGCATTACCTATTATCCAGATTATCAGAAGAAGGAGTTTTCAGATACACTTCATATCTACTTCACCTCTTCCTATATTATCAAGCAGATAAGTTTCCCATTGAATATCAGAAAGCGGATGCAGAAGGAAAGGTTTTTTCAGTAATGTTTTGGTCATATATTTTAAGAAAATGGAGTAGAGAATATAGTTTTGCAGATTTCAATGACCTGTTTATAGCCCCCACTATGAATCTTTTGGAAAAAGAGCAAACCCCTAGGACCAATGAAGAGACAAAGAGAATTCTACAGTTGTCAGAGAGCTATAGAACAGGGGACTGGTATTTATATAAAAGCTATACAGAAATCAGAGTATATGGTACACTCCTGGCCCCATATAAACTACCAAGATTTGTTACCACAAGGATATTTGCATTGGAATATTTGAGACAACTATTGAATGTTGATGAAATTAATTTCATAGCTTCCAGGAAAAAGACCCAGTTTAAACTGAAGAATCAAATTGGGCCATTTATTGTGAATAATAGAGAAGCAATCAATGAAATCAATGTGAAGTTGAAAGAGTACAAATTTCCATATAGTTTCATGTGGAATTATGATCCACGAGGTGTTTTAAGCACACTAAGAGTGAAATGCAAGTTACATGTCTTCTTGCATGACTCCAAGCCGCATATTGAAAAGTATGCTAAAAAAATTGAATGGGAGCCCAACACTCTAGTGGATGATGATTCACTGGAAATGCAGAGAAAAAATGGAAAGGGTAAATAGGTTGAATAGATACAGGTTACTACAGTGAGCAAGGAAACTGAAAATGCACTTAAAAGGAGCAGAGAAGAAGATAGTTTCATAGCTGAAACTATTCAGAACAAAAGATTCAGAATCCCTTATAGCAAGAAAAGTAAATGGACAGATGAAAAAGGAATAAAGTTGTTAATATTGAAGATAATGAAACTGATGATGAAGCTACAAGAATAGGGACTGAAACACTTAAAGATCTTCAAAATGTCAAAATTGGAACACAACAAAAGGATACAGTCATGAGGGAGAAACAAACAACTGTTGACATGCCTTCTTCCTCTAAGGAAACTGACAACACAGAGTCAGAAATTCAGATCAGATTCAGACAGATTAAAGAGAAGAATGAAGAAATCAAGAATCAAGCATATTCTAGATTCCTTAAGGAAAAGCCTGGAAACAAAGACAGACTTCTTTCAGAATTTGATTATTCATCTAATAAATTATTAATGTCATTCTTGAAACTGTGATGGTAGTTACAAATAATCATTATGAATTATTTAAATAATTTGAAGTTGATGTGATGTAATTCTTTTGATTGATCAAATTGAATAAGACAGGAGCAATATTTAGTATATGTGCGATATTCTAAAATTGTCAGTAAGACTATGAAATCTATTAGGTTTGAAAAACAAGTGCTCAACCTCCAGAATCAAATAAAGTTGGACAAGGCCTCACTATATGCCAATAATTTGAGGATCAAAGCACTAGAATATTTGGTGATTGAAGCAGGAGCTGATCCTGCTAATATGGATATTGAAAAAACTTTGATTAAACAGAAAAACGAGGATATAGCTGCCCTCAGAAAGCAGCTAAAGCTGCCCCAAAATGAAAATCCTCAAGCAAAGGAAATTCTTCAGCGGAAAACTGAAAATGATGAACTCAAACAACTTGTTCATGAGATGACTGCTCAAATAAAAGAAATGGAAAGTCAATTGGAAGCTTCCATTAGAGAAAATGAAGACCTAAAGAAAACTCAACAGGTTCAAATTCCTACAGTAATTCCTACTGTAAGTACAACTATTCCATCCACATTAGTTGAACACTTAGCGCCACAGGGAGTAATGGCCACTGCAGTGCCAATAACTTCTCATGAAATATCTACTTCTTCTTCCTCAACTTCACAGAGTGATACAATACAGGACAAAGCTGCCGTAATGAGAGCCGTGGAAGACATGTCAATAAAGGAGAAAGAAATACTTAATTTGAAAGGCATAATTAAAAATTTAGAATCTTCCAAATGAGATGCCTTAATTACATCTAAAGGGCATGAACATAGGGCAGACAGACTACCAGAACAGGTTATAATTCTACAAGCACAAGTGAATCTTACTGATCAAGTGGCATATATTAAAAGTCATTTATGGACAAATATCATTGAAGGCATTCACTCTCAATGGCCTTCAATTCAAATAATTTATGAGCAAAGGGAGCTACTACAGGCTACTAATGCAGAAATTGACAAAACTAAAAGAGAGATTGAAAATAAGTCAGCTCAAGCACTTCAACACATAGCCTTTTTTAACAGCAAAAACAGGGAAGAGTTGGAAGAGTTGAAAATTACTGATAGGACAGAGACCATCCTACAAATCAAGAAAGTCCTAAATAAAAGAAACATGATGAGTAACTTAGAAGATAGGTGTAAAGACATGAATTTAGCTATCTCAAGATTTTGGGCCAAATACAAGATATTATCAGAAGCAGGTTTGCCAGATATTCATGCATTGAATGACAAGTTGATGCCTCAGAAATATTATGATCTAAAAATCAAAACTCATGCAAAATAGCAAGTCAAACAACCACTACCACAAGAATCACCAACTGGCAAAATACTTCTTCAGTATTTTGAAAATCTGTTCTTTTTGGATAATGAGATCAAGCATATGTTCATTATAAAGCCTAACTTTGCCAAGTATACAGAAGCAGATGAAAGCTACAGGAAATTGAAAACTATGAAGATCCCCTCTGCTGAAAAGTGGCAAGAATTCATAGATCTATTGTGAATTTGATGGATAAAAAACAGGAAAATTAATTGGAAATTCATCTTTTACTGTTACCTCAAAGGTAAAAAATACAGGGTTAAAGTGTATCAGTAGGTGAAAGAGTATCAGTGAAAATAAGGTTATTGTTGGTTACTTTCTAATTACCACAGTAAGACAGCTCAAATCAGATGAATAAAGAGTATCAGCATTGAAAGTCAAAGGAAAGAAAGTTCTTCAACCACTTTCCACAATAAGATGCAACTAAGGCCAGCAAAGCTCACAACACATCAACAATCAGTTTAAATTAGAATAATCAGTTCTATTTTTTCTTGTAAAAAGGGAACAGCTTGCAAACTGTTTTGCAGTTGTCCCTCCTATTATGTTTTCTTTCCTATTTTTTATTTAAAACATTATCTCAATTTCTGAGATATTTTGTAAATAGTTTTTTGTATAAATACTTCATAATCCAAAGTATTTAGTGTGAATAAAATTTCTCAAGACAACTATAGTCTTATTTGCTGGACATATTGAAGTTGGTGAGTCAATTAGCGAAGCAGCAGACTGGAAAGAGATTAGAGACACCATAGCTAAGGATTCTCGTGGTGACAAGATAAGTCTCGTTCTTTCCTTGTTTTCAGTGTATTTCTTTAAAGTTTACATTCATTCATATTATGTGTTTCTATTCTGTAATGATCAATTAAGGAAAAATTAAACAAGTTTAGTGATAATAATCTCTCTATTTCGAAACTTGTTGGCATTTTTATGTTTTCAACTTGATAACCGGACCATAGAATTCTTCATTGCTCTAGGTCCCAGTTATATCCCCTTCTTCAATCTTCTTATCTGTAGCTTAAGGATTCCTAACTGCCCTTTTGCTCAGATTCCACCCACTCCATCAAATCAAGCCTACACAAAGCCTTAGAAGGTCACCTATCTTGCCCTTAGCACATTTGCATCTCTGAGCCTTATTTCTTAGTTCTATTTGCCTAGAGAGTTGACTCCATTGCCCAATATTCTGGTATATCCTTCTGGTTTAACTTGAAATCTCTTTATTCCCATCAATATTTTAAAACAAACCAAATTGTTCACTCATAGCTAGCCTAATATCCATTACCAAAACAAAGCTAAATCCTAAGGAGAGTTCCCTCTTCGGAGCTCAGGAAGGCTAGATCCTGAATTCCTAAAGTGGTTCTTGGTTACCCCTAGTGTTCTTAACTGCAAAAATCCCCATCCCACAACCTGAGAATCACTAGGGTGATAACATACTGGCGACTCCGCTAGGGAACTAACCACTCTCCAGTTTTAAGTTTAGTCTTGAAGGAAGATCTTTAATTATATCTTTTCTACTTTAAGATTTAGTTTAAAGGTTGTGGGTATTTTACCCAATAAACATTCTAGCTCCCAAGAAATTCTACTACACTAGATCCAACCCTGATCCTAATCCTCCAGAGATGGTAGATAATCCTGACCAGATAGGAAAAAAGAAGAAAAAACAAATTGATAGTTTTGAAACTGAACTACCTCTGAAAAGGGCTGATTCTTTACCCAAAGAATTGGTTAGCTTATCAGACATTGATTTTGACTTAAAGTTTGAGAAATATTTATTTAGAACAAAATCTAAATCGAATTTAAAATAAATTGTTTTAGATCCAGTTTTTGCTTCCTATGTAAGTGAAAAACATAAAATTATTTCTGTTCCTAGTAAATCAGATCAAATTGAAAGTTAGAGTCCAGTTAAAAGGGTAAGCATTACAAAAATCAAATACATTGAAGAAGCTGTTAAGTTAGCTAAATTTGTGTCTAAATTTAAACCCCCAGTCTCTGAACTATACACAACAGTATTTCCAGCATCAGATTCAACTCTGTATGCTGCCACATCATTTACTGATTTTGCTATCAGTTTACCTCAAGAGCCCATAACCCTGAGTTTCCTCTGCCCCAGTAAATCATATACTCATCATATCCACAATCCATTGCTAGTTCATCAACCAATCCATTCATTCCTGAGTTGCCTTTGCAGCCCAAAGTAGTATACCCATCATTTACCCAACCCATTACAAATACCATTAGCCATACTACTTCTATTTCATCTCCATTACAAAGCTCTTCAAGTACATCCATTGCAGTGACCAGTACTATCCCTTCTACCATAACTGTACCTCCTAGCCAAGCTAAAATTCAAGCCATGGCAGCCCGATATGCTCCCTTGGTCTTACCTTAGAACCTCCATGACATGCCCCAGAACTATCAAAAAGATATTCCTCTGTTTGATAATCTTTCACAAATAACTGCACAGCAGCACATTACTAGAATGAATGATTTTTGGGAAGTCTATGAGATAGATGAGTCTGACGTCCAAATGAGACTATTTTCTCAAAGCTTAATTGGAGAGGTGAAAACTTGGTTTAAATATTTAGCACATGGTAGCATAGCAGACCTAGCTGCATTCCATAGAGCCTTCCTCAATAAATGGGAGAAAAAGAAGAACCCTATGCAAATATTATCTGCATTTGATGTTGTCAAAAGAGCCCCAAATGAAACTATCCAAGATATCTACACAAGATTTAACAGCGTATACAATGCCATTCCTGCAGACCTTAAACCTACCCCATATTCCGTGCTACTGAAATTCCTTGATTTTTTTGACGTCGACATGGCTTACCAACTTAGGAAAAGGGATGCAAATACATTAGAGCAAATGCAACAAAATTTTGTAGGTGTAGAAATCAACATACTTTCAAAGAAGGCCAGAATGAGAAATGAAAGAAGCGTTACTATTAAAGAGGAAGCATCTCACTTGGATAGTAAATTTGATTTCATTACTAAAGCACTAGAAAAAGTAGTTGATAGACTGGATCAAATTGAAAAGAAACCACAATGGGACAATCAATCCCAGATCTGAAATCCCAACTATAGAAAAAACACCAACCCCGAGAAAGGTAAGGAGCCTTCCCCTGATCAGAATATAAGAACCCCATTTCAAGAAAACTTTGCAGAAAGTTCACAAAACAGTGTTGATAAAGAAGAAGACATAAACATTGTTATGGGGATTGATGAAAACAATACCATTTTCCTCACCCAGGAGGACCGGGAACTCTTTGAACTTCAACAGCTCAAAGTAGAATATGGAGAATCCTATGATTATAAACAAGGTTATGATTTTTCAATAAACGAAATTCATAGTCAATACAACCTTAGGAGCAAGAAAAACATTGATTCTGCTATAAAGAGTAATGCTCCAAACCAACAAGAACAAAATAAAAAGAAGTTTGATACTTCTAAATCAAAATTCTTGCAAATTCTTCCCAGAGATGGCAAACAGAGTTCAAATCCAACCAGTCCTAAAAAGCAGCAAGGCCCAAAAATTGTAGGTATTTCCAATGATGTGGCACAATATTCCAAAGATGTTTCCAAAGATAATTCTCCCAAAGCCACAAATTCAACAATAGTGATTGAGCCAAGAAAGAATCCTACTGACTTTAAAATATCAGATCCTAAACCTTCTGTTGAGAATCCTAAATCTGATAAAACTCCTGCTAATCTCAAATCATTCTTGAAAAAATCACTAAAGATAGCAGGAATCAAGAAACTCAAACAGAAGACAAGAAAAGAGCTTAGAACAAAGGTAAAAATGTAGAAACTCGAGAAAATTCATCACAAACCACAGTTCCCATAGAAGAAGTGATTCAGACCATTAGATCTCAGCCAACATTTAATATGCAGTATGAAATATCCAAATTGAAAATAGTTGTTCCCTTAACAGAACTAGCTAAAAATGATTTATATATATCAATATTTTTTGATATATTGAATGTGAATGAGAATGAAGACAAAATTAACATGAATGAAGACAGGCCTGAATTAATTTTTGGTCCCAATGTTGATGGAAAGCATTCAGATGGGTCGGTACCCCCATTTTATTTAAGTCTTACTATACATGACCAAATATTACAAAATACTATGCTAGATACTGGAGCTTCCCACAATTTAATGCCTAAAGCTATAACGGAAACTCTTAATCTAGACATAACCAGACCTTATAAGGACCTGTTCTCATTTGATTCATCCAAAGTTCAATGTATTGGTTTGATTAAATATCTGTGTGTTAACCTAGTCCAGTATCCTGGTAAGAGTATGATCATGGATGTTGTAGTAGCTGACATCCCACCAAAGTATGGCATGCTTCTTTCTCGCTCATGGGGAGCAAAGTTGCAGGGATCTCTACAGCTAGATATGAGTTATGCTACTATCTATGTACTTGGACAGCCTAAGAAGCTTTATACAGAAACTTTGATGAAGCACATGATCAGTAGTGCAGACAGACCTACAAATTATCCAATTTATTCCACCCCGACTGATCTTGATTCTTTTATTCTTAGTAACTCTGATCAAAATGAAAATCCAACTGAACTTACTGATAAAAGACTTAAAATCATGGATGATTGTATTGGTCATGAAGCTTTGTGGCATCTAGATTTTGATGGATCTGTTTATAAATTTGGAGCTGGAGCTGGTGTTTGAATCACAAACGTTGAAACAGGTCATTCTGAAGGGCATGCTTTTAGATTAAACTTCAAATGCACCAATAATATGGCTGAATACGAAGCTTTAATCTTAGGCCTGCAAATTATAAGAAAAAAGGGAGGAAAAAGAATAATGGTTTTAGGTGATTCTGAACTAGTTATAAAACAAATCAACGCTGAATATTCAGTTCATAACCCTAGACTTGCAAGATACAGAGAAACAGTATTGGAACTGCTTGAAGAATTGTTAGAAGTTAATTTTGTTGTCATCCCTCGAGATCAGAACATACAGGCCCATTGCTTAGCTACTTTTGCTAGCAGTTGTAAAATTCTGTTTTTACCATTGCAAAAATACACTGCTCAGATTAAATATAGGCCTATTGTTCATGATAATATAACATATTGGCAAAAAAATTCAGAGGATGAGCAAATTTATCATTTTTTGAATAATGAGCGTGAATTTCAAAACTGTCAAATCGATAACAAATGTAATATAGATCCACCTTGTAATATATATTTAAATTTCTGTCAAATATATGATTTAGATAATTTAGGTGTACATAAGTTTGAAAAGCCTACTATTTTTACTCAAAGTGACATTGATGAAATGGAAAAAATAGAAATAGAGGAATTGATTGAAGATAAAATAGATTTGATTGATTTAAAGAATAACATTTTACCCAGAGGTTTAACTCCTCTAGAAGATTTATTTGACTCTAATGATGTGCCCATAAGGCCAAAAATGGAGCTAGTTAAGTCTGACATAGAATAATATAACCTAGGGACATATGATAAACCAAGAATAATCAAGCTATCTAAATCCTTACAATATGATGAAAGGGATAAATACATTGAACTTTTAAAAGAATTTCAAGATGTCTTTGCATGGAGCTATGAGGACTTAAAAACTTATAACACAAACATTATTCAACATAAAATTCCTTTAAAAGAAAATCAAAAACCTTTTCAACAGAAGCTCAGAAGGATTAATCCAATTTTGTTGCCATTAGTTGAAAAAGAAATCAAAAGAATGTTTGATGCTAAGATAATTGCACCAGTCAGATTTTCTGACAAGGTATCTAATATAGTGCCAACAAGAAAAAAGTCAGGAGAAATCAGATTATGCATAGACTTTAGGAATCTTAATAAATTATCCTTGAAGGATAACTACCCCTTGCCAAAAATGGACCATATTTTACAGAGGGTAGCAAGTTCTTCCAGAATATTTTTATTAGATGGTTTCTCTAGTTACAATCATATTCTAGTTCACAAATATGACCAAACCAAAACTACTTTTCCTACTCCATGGGGCACTTTCATGTATGTGAAAATGCATTTTGGATTAAAAAATGCAGGGCCTACATTTCAAATGGCCATGGATATTGCCTTTGCCAAGGAAATCCATGAGTTTTTAGTCATTTATTTGGATGACATTACTATGTTTTCTAAAACAAATAATGATCACTTGGATCATCTGAGACAAGTTTTCATTAAATACAGAAAATATGGTATATATCTTAATCCAAAAAAGTCTATTTTTGGGCTAGAAGAAGGCAAATTGCTAGTTCATATAATTTCAAAAGAAGGCATTAGAATTGACCCTGCAAGAATCGAAGCAATCCTAAACATTCAACCACCTAGGAACATTAAAGAACTCCAAGCATTCTTGGGAAAAATCAATTTTCTAAGAATATTCATATCAAATCTGGCTGAGATTACAAAAGATCTTAATAGCATGCTTAAAAATAACTCCTCTATTAAATGGACAATAAAGGCCAAACAATCTTTTGAATCTATAAAACAGGCCTTAACTAAAGCACCAGTCCTTATCAGTCCAGATTACACAAAAGATTTCATAATATTTTCCTTTGCATCCGAACACACCATAGTTGTAGTTCTTCTGCAGAAAAATGATCAAGGCTTTGAACATCCCATTGCATTTTTTAGTAAAGCTCTCAGAGATGCACCACTGAAATACAACATAATAGAAAAACAGGTTTTGGCTCTGGTTAAAGCTATAAAAGATTTCAGAGTGTATATACTTCATTCACATATAATTGCATATGTCCCCAATGCAGTAGTTAAAGACATTTTAACTCAAGATGGGCAAGACTGCAGAAGAGGAAAGTGGATAGCCACAATCCTTGAATATGATCTGGAAATTAAACCAACTAAACTCATCAAAATACAGGGTTTAGCCAGACTGATGGCTAAATCTAATTGCAATTCCTTAGACATTAATGTCATTGCAAAAGTAGATGAACGGGAGGAGATGGCGACTCCATCGATCAATGAAGCCTATCAAGACTCACCCTGGTACTCTGACATAATCTTTGTACTTACAAAATTACAAGCTCCTCCTGGACTTACCAAAACCAAGGTAAGATTTATCAAGCAAAAAGCAATGAAATTATGTATCTTAAATAATGCATTGTACTGGAGAGAAAGTACTGGAATTTTACTTAATTGTTTATTGAAATCTGAAGCTGACAAAATCCTTGAAGAATTTCATGCAGGTGACTGTGGTGGACATCTATACTAGAAGAGCATAGCTGATAAAATACTCAGAGCTGGTTTTTATTGGCCATCCTTATTTTCATATGTTAAAAAGTTTGTTACCTCTTGTCATAAGTGTCATATTTTTGAAGGTAAAAAGAAACTTTTTCCATTACCTCTGAAACCAATATACATAGAAAAACCATTTCAGTTATGGGGTTTAGACTTCATAGGTGAAATTCATCCTCCATCCTCAGGTCAACACAGATGGATTCTAACTGCTACTGATTACTTTACTAAGTGGATTGAAGCAATTCCCACTAGGCAAGCTAGAGACTCAATTATTATCTCATTCATTGAAAGTAATATTTTGTCTAGATTTGGATTCCCACACAATATTATCACAGACAATGTTGCTGCTTTCAAATCTAAAAATATGATTTCTTTCTGCCATAAATACCATATTACCTTAGGTCATTCCACAGCATACTACCCCTAAGGTAATGGTCTGGCCGAATCCTAGAATAAAATTTTAGTCAACATCATCAAAAAACTACTCCAAGATAATAAAAAGACATGGAACAAGAAGCTGATATATGCCCTTTGGGCTGACAGGATTACTACAAAAAAGTCCATATGAACTTAACCATATCAAATTGTTTATGGTACAGATGCAGTCTTTCCTTCTTCCTTGGGTGTCCCAGTCATGAAGATCATCCAGGAATCACAGGTTGAAACTAATTACATTCAAAGAAGAATCATTGATACCATACACCTTCAACAAACCAGAGATGAAGTTTATCAAAAGTCACAAATTTTATAAGACAAGATCAAAAAAAAATTTGACAAAAGAGTTAAGGAAGATGAATTTTTCATAAGAGATCAAGTTTTAAGATGGGATGCAAGAAGAGAGGATAAAGGTAAACATGGGAAGTTTGACTTTCTATGGTAGGGACCCTATTTCATATATGGTTACAGAGGAAACAATTCATTTTTTATCAGGAATTTGGATGGTACAGAGCTTCAAGAAGGACCAGTAAATGGAAGAATGTTGAAACATTACTATTCCATGCAAGTCACTTAACAGTTATACCCATTTACTTTATCATTGTAAATATTCATAGTCAGGGTGTAAGATTGGATTGGATATATTATCTACAAAGTTGAAGCCCGAAGATAATGCCCTAAGCTTTGCAATATAACATATCATAAATATGATTGCTGCAGAACACAAAAGACATTTACAGACTCACCAAGGTCAATGGATAAGGCTAGTGATCTCAAAGTTCTTAGCATTTCACCAGGAAAAGCCATCCCCAAGTGGAGCCGATGTTAGCAACCTATAATATAGGGGTCATAATTTTGACTTGAATATTGGTAATTTTGCAAATTTGTACATACTTTGCCTTATGCAAGTTGTATTCACATGTTTTGTAAAAAAATTAAAAAAAATCAAAAAATCAAAAAGGGGGTAAAAAGTCCTAAAAGAATAATCAAAGGACTTAGAAAAAAACAAGATACCCCAAAAGAAAAAATGAATAAAACATGAAAGTGAGCAAGCATAAATGCCACTAATTTTTACTTTTTGACTATGGGAGAGTGTCAATAAATGCCATTATTCTATGATGAGTTAAATAGTTCAATCTTAACTTATCATTGTTTCAATTTACATTGTTTTATATAGAGAATAATGAGTTTTTAGACAGTTTAATCCTAACAGTTCAGTAGTTAGGTAGAGAAATAAAGTGAATCCAACAGTTTAATATAGATTCATGGATGAAATAAGTGTAGATTAGATAGTTTACTTTCTTTGAGAAAAAGAAAAAAAAATGTTGTGAAGGTTGCTAGCTTAAATGCACCTTATTATAAAAGAAGAAAAATGTTAGCATGGTAATATGGGTAGGTAGAAGAAGGTGAAAAAATATCAGTGTGATGTAAATATCATGGGCATTAAAATAACTAACTTCCCCTTCCCATAGTCATGAAACATTCTAAACTATCAGTCAGAAAGGCTCAAGGCATTTCCTTGACTTTTGTTGGGACCGGACCCCAAGCTCTATGACTGATCAGTTGAAAGTGTGAAATGTCTATATTAATCCCTTAATCACATCATTTACCATTCATGCACTCATTCCCTTGAATAATCCTAAGTAAAACTCCATTTTACTTAAAGGCATTTGTAATTCCCATTTAGCTAACTTCCTACATCATTTAAACACATTAAGCCCTCAAAATAACATTATATCATGAGCTAAATGATAAAATCAATGAAAATTATCTTGTATTTCACTTTACTTGTTATGAATATGTATTTTTAGTATTCCATGTCCTATTTTCATACTGACTTTAACTTATATATTAACTCCCAATACAAATAACCTTTTCCTATTATATAACTCCTTTTTATAAGTAAATCTCAAAAACCCACTTATTATAACTTAATTCCATGTCCTATTTTCATACTAAATTAACTTATATATTAAATCCCTATAAAAATAACATTTTCCCTATTATATAACTCCTTTTTATAATTAAATCCCAAAAACCCACTTATTATAACTTAAGCCAAAGTTTTTTATGACCACATGTGTAAATAACAACCCCCCCTTATAACCCCTTTGGCTAAAGTCTATCCTTATTTATATAATCCTGCCCCTGTGGTAATTAAGTCTTCTTGATTTAATAAGCCATATAAATAAAATATATGGAAAATCTTTGAACATATGTTATATATGTTTTAAGTCAAAAATCCTTGAAGTTTCGTCTAAACTAAACTTCAACAAAAATAAACTCATTTCCCTGTATGTTTCCCCCCCCCCGACTCACTTAACCTAAGGTTAGAACCTTAACCTTCCCCAAATACATTATGCCTAATCGCAGTCCCTAACCTCGGTTAATTCCTTGATAAACCATCCTGATCACCTAATTTTCCATTAAAAATAGTCATTTCTGTGCATATGGCTTAAACAAACCTTCTCCCGTCGGATACATTTTTGACCGTCTGATCCCCAAAATTCATTTGATCCTATGGTAATACACTTGCGCGAAATATTTTAATACATGTATCCCTCCGCATCGCATAAGATTTAAACCGTCCGATCTATCCTTCATTTCCCAAGATCAACGGCCCTCGTTGAATCCAATAACACATTATTCCCCGCACCTTCCCTTTTAATCTGAATCATTTTCTCCCTAAGGCTTGATCCGACGGCCATTATCCATTTTCACGCTCCAAAACCAAATGATCGAAGTTTCAGCAAAGCCGCGCGAAATGGGTGGTTTTTCCAAACCACCCCGCACTCACATGTCGCAATATCATTGTATCGCGTTGGAAAAGTTCAATACCACTTACCACCATTCATCAGCGTGAATACCACTAGCGGTATTCCTAAACCTGACTCTCTTAACCACAGTTTAATGCGACTTAACCATGGTTTTCACCATCGGTTAGTACATTAAAATTTAAAGTTTTCATTCAAATTTTCACCTTTCGCACTTTAAACCTGTGAAAACGTTGATAAACCCTTTAGTTCAAAATTGCGTCGTTTGAACCCTGAGAAACTGTGCAGAGCCTTTTCAACCTACCAGTGCCATTTTCGATGCCCATTACCCTGAATTTCAACCATAAAGTGCCACATTGCCCTCTGAGAAGCCAATTTCGAAGAATTGAAGACTGAAGCACTACTGCGAATGTCTTCAACCTAATTTCACTAGTTTTTTAGGTACTTTTCCACAAACTTACCCTCTAAGACGTCAACATTCATGTTATTTCAAATAATTGCCTAAAATTGTACTAATCTAACTGCATAAAAAATGCCATTTTACAGGGGAAACTCTGTCAAAATTTCCCTGGAATCCCTAATTGCCATTTCTAGTGGTTTTTTCCCAATTCCTGGTCTATTTCACTGTTGAAATTGATCTTAATATATGTTCTCAGCTTTAAAACCCTTGCTTTACCCAAAACCTTGCTCAGAAATCCCATTTTCCAGTAAAATTCACCAAGAAATCCTTGTTTCTCATAATAGAACTTAACAAACCATCTAAACTTGCTTTGTTCAGATTAAAAATGACAAAGAAACAAGTAACCCATAAAAATGGAGGCCCAAAGTCTCAAAAGAAGTCCTCTGCAAAATTTCCTCAGCCTGAATCCTCCAAAATTGACAAACCAACCCCTGCACTCACAGCTGAATCTACAGAGGTGGTCAGACCAGTCCAACCTCCAGTCATTTCCCCAGAGAATAGTCCCTTGGTTGACCTTGATTATAGAATTCTGGACCCTAATGTAGAATTTAACCTGCTTGATGTCTATAATTGGTGCTTTGGCAAATCAGTGGAAAAAGGTGACAAAGACATTCCAGTTTGGGAATCCAATTTGCCAAAATATATTGTCCCTCTCACTCATTCAGTTCCTGACTTTATCAGATTATGCCAAACTTATTATATGCCAGAACAAAGATGCATTGTAAACAAAGATAAAGAGGTCTTGTTTTAGATAAATGAAGAGTCAATGAATTCCATGCTGCAACTAAATCCTGACCCAAATGCTGCTTCATTTTCCATAGAAGAGTTGACTCAAAATTACCTAGAACTTGAATTTACTTCTAAATTCAAAGTATTCCAGACTTTTTTTCCTAAACAAGTGGATATTCCCAAACTTAATCCTCCTTTTGATACCTTTGACTTCCCATATGAAACCAGGCAAATAGTCTCAATGCTATCATTTATACTAGGATACACCAGTGATGAATTCACTGATGTAGCTATCTTAGGTTTTTTGTCAACTCTTAGTCTTGGTCAATCTCTGTCCATAGTATACAATTTTGCTAAATTCATTGCTGAAAACATGCATTACCTGTTATCCAGATTATCAGAAGAAGGAGTTTTCAGATACACTTCATATCTACTTCACCTCTTCCTATATTATCAAGCAGATAAGTTTCCCATTGAATATCAGAAAGTGGATGCAGAAGGAAAGGTTTTTTCAGTAATTTTTTGGTCATATATTTAAGAAAATGGAGTAGAGAATATAGCTTTGCATATTTCAATGACCTGTTTATAGCCCCTACTATGAATCTTTTGGAAAAAGAGCAAACCCCTAGGATCAATGAAGAGACAAAGAGAATTCTACAATTGTCTGAGAGCTGTAGAACAGGGGACTGGTATTTATATAAAAGCTATACAGAAATCAGAGTATATGGTACACTCCTGGCCCCATATAAACTACCAAGATTTGTTACCACAAGGATATTTGCATTGGAATATTTGAGACAACTATTGAATGCTGATGAAATTAATTTCATAGCTTCCAGGAAAAAGACCCAGTTCAAACTAAAGAATCAAATTGGGCCATTTATTGTGAATAATAGAGAAGCAATCAATGAAATCAATGTGAAATTGAAAGAGTACAAATTTCCATATAGTTTCATGTGGAATTATGATCCACAAGGTGTTTTAAGCACACTAAGAGTGAAATTCAAGTTACCTGTCTTCTTGCATGACTCCAAGCCCTATATTGAAAATTATGCTAACAAAATTGAATGGGAGCACAACACTCTAGTGGATGATGATTCACTGGAAAT
Organism: Pinus albicaulis; assembly: GCA_034641835.2. Classification (NCBI taxonomy): domain Eukaryota; kingdom Viridiplantae; phylum Streptophyta; class Pinopsida; order Pinales; family Pinaceae; genus Pinus; species Pinus albicaulis. The sequence goes on along the minus strand of JAXQQM020085929.1, from coordinate 4,197 downwards.
GCAGAGAAAAAATGGAAAGGGTAAATAGGTTGAACAGATACACGTTACTACAGTGAGCAAGGAAACTGAAAATGCACTTAAAAGGAGCAGAGAAGAAGATAGTTTCATAGCTGAAACTATTCAGGACAAAATATTCAAAATCCCTTACAGCAAGAAAAGTAAATTGACAGATGAAGAAAGGATTAAAGATGTTAATATTGAAGATAATGAAACTGATGATGAAGCTACAAGAATAGTGACTGGAGCACTTAAAGATATTCAAAATGTCAAAATTGGAACACAACAAAAGGATACAGTCATGAGGGAGAAACAAACAATTGTTGACATGCCTTCTTCCTCTAAGGAAACTGACAACACAGAGTCAAAAATTCATATCAGATTCAGATAGATTAAAGAGAAGAATGAAGAAATCAAGAATCAAGCATATTCTAGATTCCTTAAGGAAAAGCCTAGAAACAAAGACAGACTTCTTTCAGCATTTTATTATTCATCTAATAAATTATTAATGTCATTCTTGAAGCCTGCAGTGACTGATCCAAAATCAGTAGCAGATTATTCCAAAACAGATTTTGAAGTTGATGCAGATGCCATTCATGAATTGGCTCAAATTGAATTTCATAGGAGAAATACTGAAATGCTATATTCTAAAATTGTCAGTAAAACTATGAAATCTATTAGGCTTGAAAAAACAGTGCTCAACCTCCAGAATCAAATGAATTTGGACAAGGCCGCACTATATGCCAATAATTTGAGGATCAAAGCACTAGAAGATTTGGTGATTGAAGCAAGAGCTGATCCTGCTAATATGGAGATTGCAAAAACATTGATTAAACAGAAAAACAAGGATATAGCTGCCCTCAGAAAGCAGCTAAAGTTGCCCCAAAATGAAAATCCTCAAGCAAAGGAAATTCTTCAGCAGAAAACTAAAAAAGGTGAACTCAAACAACTTTTTCATGAGATGACTACTCAAATAAAAGAAATGGAAAGTCAATTGGAAGCTTCCATTAGAGAAAATTAAGACTTAAAGAAAACTCAATAGGTTCACATTCCTACAGTAATTCCTACTGTAAGTACAGTTATTCCATCCACATTAGTTGAACACTTAGCACCACAGGGAATAATGGCCACTGCAGTGCCAATAACTTCTCATGAAATATCTTCTTCTTCTTCCTCAACTTCACAGATTGATACAATATAGGACAAAGCTGTCGTAATTAGAGCTATGGAAGACATGTCAATAAAGGAGAAAGAAATACTTAATTTGAAAGGCATAATTAAAAATTTAGAATCTTCCAAAAGAGATGCCTTAATTACATCTAAAGGGCATGAACAGAGGGTAGACAGACTGCAAGAACATGTTATAATTCTACAAGCACAGGTGAATCTTACTGATCAAGTGGCATATATTAAAAATCATTTATGGACAAAGATCATTGAAGACATTCACTCTCAATGGCCTTCAATTCAAATAATTTATGAGCAAAAGGAGCTACTACAGGCTGCTAATGCAAAAATTGACAAAACTAAAAGAGAGATTGAAAATAAGCCAGCTCAAGCACTTCAACTCATAGCCTTTTTTAAGAGCAAAAACAACGAAGAATTGGAAGAGTTGAAAATTACTTATAGGACAGAGACCATCCTACAAATCAAGAAAGTCCTAAATGAAAGAAACACGATGAGTAACTTAGAAGACAGGTGTAAAGACATGAATTTATCTATCTCAAGATTTTGGGCCAAATACAAGATATTATCATAAGCAGGTTTGCCAGATATTCATGCATTGAATGACAAGTTGATGCCTCATAAAGATTATGATCTAAAAATCAGAACTCATGCAAAAGAGCAAGCCAAACAACCACTACCACAAGGATCACCAACTATTGAAATACTTCTTCAGTATTTTGAAAATATGTTCTTTTTGGATAATGAGATCAAGCATATGTTAACTATAAAGCCTAACTTTTCCAAGTATACAGAAGCAGATGAAAGCTACAAGAAATTGAAAACTATGAAGATCCCCTCTGCTGAAAAGTCACGGCAAGAATTCATAGATCTGCTGTGAATTTGATGGATAAAAAATAGGAAAATTACTTGGAAATTCATCTTTTACTGTTACCTCAAAGGTAAAAAATACAGGGTTAAAGTGTATCAGTAGGTGAAAGAGTATTAGTGAAAATAAATTTATTGTTGGTTACTTTTTAATTACCACAGTAAGACAGCTCATATCAGATGAATAAAGAGTGTCAGCGTTGAAAGTCAAAGGAAGGAAAGTTCTTCAACCACTTTCCACAATAAGATGCAACTAAGGCCAGCAAATCTCACAACACATCAACAATCAGTTTAAATTAGAATAATCAGTTCTATTTTTTTCTTGTAAAAAGGGAACAGCTTGCAAACTATTTTGCAGTTGTCCCTCTTATTATGTTTTCTTTCCTATTTTTTATTTAAAACATTATCTCAATTTCTGAGATATTTTGTAAATAGTTTTTTGTATAAATACTTCATAATCCGAAGTATTCAGTGTGAATAAAATTTCTCAAAACAACTATAGTCTTATTTGTTGGACATATTGAAGTTGGTGAGTCAATTAGCGAAGCAGCAGACTGGAAAGAGATTAGAGACATCATAGCTAAGGATTCTCGTGGTGACAAGATAAGTCTTGTTCTTTCCTTGTTTTCATTGTATTTCTTTAAAGTTTACATTCATTCATATTATGTGTTTCTATTCTGTAATGATCAATTAAGGAAAAATTAAACAGGATTAGTGATAATAAGCTCCCTGTTTCGAAACTTGGTGTCATTTTGATGTTTTCAACTTGATAATTGGACCATAGAATTCTTCATTGCTCTAGGTCCCAGTTAGATCCCCTTCTTCAATATTCTTATCTGTAGCTTAAGGATTCTTAAGTGCCCTTTTGCTCAGATTCCACCCACTCCATCAAATCAACCTATACAAAGCCTTATAAGGTCACCTATCTTGCCCTTAGCACATTTTCATCTCTGAGCCTTATTTCTGAGTTCTGCTTGCCTAGAGAGTTGACTCCATTGCCCAATATTCTGGTAGATCATTCTGGTTTACCTTGAAATCTCTTTATTCTCACCAATCTTTTAAAACAAACCAAATTGTTCACTCATATCTAGCCTAATATCCATTACCAAAACAAAGCTAAATCCTAAGGAGAGATCCCTCTTCGAAGCTCAGGAAGGCTAGATCCTCCTAAAGCGGTTCTTGGTTACCCCTAGTGTTCTTAACTGCAAAAATCCCCATCCCACAACCTGAGAATTGCTAGGGTGATAACAGTGTCCAACTCTTCCATAGTTAAAGCATTTGAAAGGAATTTTACCTTTGTATTTACCTGAGCCTCTATCCAGTTTCTTGACAAATTTAGCCTCTTCTTCATCAGAGAAAGAGCATATGTCTTCCTTTTCTTATTTCTTCTTTTATGTTTTAAAAGCTACCTCCCTCATACTTGGCTTCTTCTGTGGGAGCCTCATCTCATAGGCTATTATATTTCCAAGTAGTTGGTTCATGGTCAAGGTTTCCCAATCAGTTGTTTCTTCCCTGGAAGAAACCTTGGGGTTAAAGCTGGGTGGAAGAGATCTTAGAATATTTTGAACAATTACACATTCTAATATAGTTTCTCCAAGAGCTTTTATATTGTTAACAATTTCTGCAACACTTAGAAAGAAGCTGCCAACATCTTCATCATCATTCATTTTTTAATTTTCAAACTGAGCTCTATATACTTGAAGTTTGGTGGTATTTACCTTTTTATTTCCCTCATGGATGTTTTCAAGAGTATCCCACATATCTTTGGCAGTCTTACTGTGCATTATTTTGATAAATTCAGCCTCACAAAGTCCACTTAAGATTGCATTCATGGCCTTTACATTTGCTACAAATTCTTGTTTAGCTTCTCTCTCTGGGTCAGTTGCCTTTGGGGCATATCCAAATTCTATAGCAGCCCAAACCTCTATTCCTAGAGACATTATGTATGCTCTCATTCTGATTTTCCAGAAGGCATAATTAGCACAGGTGAAAAAAGGGGCTTTATTGGTTGAGCTTCCTTCTTGACTAGCCATCCTAGGGATCTAGGATCTCCTTTCAGTGGTTAAACTAGTACAAAGGAACCTGGATTTGATACCAATTGTTGAATCCTTAGTTAAACTGAGAGGGGGGGGTGAATCATTTTAAAAC